>BKZX01028154.1:2549-30095 GCA_014362285.1 Fagus crenata
TAAGGATCTATATTATAAGGGTGTTTTTCAGAGGAGTAGCCAGGAATTTCTACTTGGGTTGCTGGAGTCAGTGACAGAACTATAAATTTTTATTAGGGGAACCAAGATAAATGCATAAAAAAATTAAAGATAAATCCAAAAAATAACTTATCATGTCTAATGTGCTAATTCTCTACAAAATTCGTCCACCCTATAGTGTGCCTCCGCCACTAGTGTTTTTAATTTTTACCCCTTTCTTATTAACATCTTAGCTTTACACATGTAGCATCCTCTTTTGTTTATTTTTTATATTTTTTAATAATACGCATTGCATCCACAAGATCCATTGTAGAAGTAACTTAACCTTAACTTCACTTTTCATATGTTTTATTGAAGGTGAAGTTACTTCTACAATGTTTGGTGAAGTTACTTTTAATCTAGAGCCAAAAACTAGAATCATTTTCTTAAAAAAAAAAAAAACAGAACCCTAGAGAAAAACACATTTCCTTTGCTTGGGGCGCACGATTAGTGCCTCTCGCTAACGTGTGCCCATGCCTTCTTCCTCCCCCATTTTGCTTCTACCCCATGTGGGTTCTTTTTGCCCCTTTTGTGGGCTTTTCTCTGCCCTGAGTGGGTTATTTTGCTGCCCTTTGTGGGTTGTTTATGGCGGTTCTCGTGGGTAGTTCGTCATCTATGTGGATCGTCTCCATTTGTGTGTTGGTGTCCTTGGTGTTTTTTCTCTAGATCTATGTGGGTCTCTTGTTCACGACGAGTTCTTCAATAGCCGCGGAGGTTCAGTAGGCAGTGGAGATTCCTCTCAGCTCAAGATTTTCTTGGTTACCCCCTTAGACATTTGGGGGTAAATCTATCAACTCCTTTTAAGGAGCCCCTACAGAATTGAATGGCCTTCATTTGCCATGGAACCAATTCGTCTTCTTACTATTTGCTCGGGTGGGATCTTGTTTCCATTCCAACTATTGAACTTCTGAAGTTGTTGTCTTGCTATCTACATGATGATCTTTTAGATCTGTGTTTTGTTTTATTGCTTGTTGTGGTTTGTTTGTTGTTGGTTGCTGTGTTTGTATCTTTGACACCATGTTTGGTGTTTTGTGTTCTTCTCTATTAAGTTGTGTCTGTATGTTGTAATTTAGCCTTTGTGTTGTTAAATAAAATCTTCTTAAATCTTTTTTTTCTTTTTCTTTTTGTTAAACTGAATCTTCTTAAATTCATTAGAGTAAAAGCAAGAGCGAAACTAGAATTTCAAAAATGAGAGGGCCAAAGTAATAACAAATCTAAAAATTTAACCAATTTATGAAGATTATATAATGAATATGAAGAATTTAAGAGTCATCCCTAAATTTTTTGTAAAAACTTTAGGTAAATATAAGGGTGAAATTTTAATTTTTGAAAAGTTTGGGGGCCTCAATATAGTTCCGCCCCTAATTATAAGGAATCATTTAAGAAATCAAGGTTAATTACACAAATTCATCATAAATTATGCGGTATTTATACTTTGCTCCCCAAACTATAAAAACTTACAGACATCACCTCAATTTTTATAACAAAGCTTACAAATTGCATCTCATAGTCAGATTTACTATTAAAACTAATGATTAGTGCAAGTCGCTTAACCCTAAAAATAAATTGCACAAGTCACATTGTTAAATTAAAAAATAGATTTTACTAATTTTCCAAACAAACCAAAATATCTTAGCCACCTCTTTCGGCAATTACACGACTAACCCCCTAAAATTCCCTAATTTTCTAAATCAAATTAAAATTCTTGTCTCAACTTGAGAAGTTCAAAAGCGAGCTTTGTGAGCAACTACAAACTCATCAAGATATTCTTCATACCAACCTATACATGACATGAAATACCCCATTACGGATTGAATATTCTCTATCTCATTTTTTGTGTTCCACTTTATGCTCCACCAATTGGAATATGCCACGTGTATGATTTTTACCATTTTAAACTTTAATTATTTTGTAAGGAGAAAACAGAATATGTGATGAGTTGTGATTAGTGAAATATAAAGTGGATTATAAAAAGTGGAATAGAAGATTTGTATTCTCCATTATGCTGTATATAGTATGTACATTTTTAGTGAAAAGACTTTTAATTTTGAGCCATATTCGACATAATAAAAAGCATTTTATTTCATCCAAATTGAGAATGATTATATCTATAGAATTACACAATGCACTGTACAAGAGAGACCTATATAAGAGACTAGTTAACCAAGTTAAAACAGTAATACAAGAAAATGCAATGATACAGTAGTACAATGGAAATGGCCCAACTAGGCCAAAACTCTGTGAGGAGTATATTCGAAGTTATGGACCGAATAACTCTTAATGATTCATAATATATTTCCTTTTTACTTCCTACACAAGTTCTTTTGAATGTTGTAGTTTTTGCTGGGTTAGAAGAGAAGCTAATGAGGTTGCACACTCTTTAGCTAAACTCACCCCTTCACCCAAAGTTTCTATTTTTTGCTGTAATTTCTCATCCTTCCGCAGCGCTGGTTGGAATGCCTGGAGGTTGGATTCTATGTATGTTGCTATCTAGGGTTTATTGAAAGGCCTATTTAGCAACAATAACAACAACAACAACAACAACAACAAAAAAAGTTGATATTGCATTAATTTGAGACATCCTCCTTTTCCTAGTCATATGGACATAAAACAATCACACTAAGTTTACATATTTTGCTTTTAGAGGCCTACAAGAATATAATTGTGATACCTTTCCTTGATTGTTTAAATATTTGGACCATGAGACAATATAATTCTTAATGTTCTACTTTTAGGGGCCTACAAGAATATAAACTGTGATACCTTTCCTTGATTGTTTAAATATTTTGACCATAAATTTTTTGAGATAATATAATGCTTAAATTTCTTTTACTTGATAAATATTTGAAGAATAAGTTAACACTGATGGAAGTGCTAAAAGCTCTCCTCAAATAGCTAGTGGAGGTAGTCTTATACAGAATGATATGTTGGAGAAATGGTTAAGAGTGAATGAAAAATAGACAATTTATGGGTTAAATAAAATAATATTGATTATTGGATTGAGCCCTAAAGGACAAGCCATTTTTGTAGAGGAGGGATGACCTACCTAAGTGGGCCAATAAGGCCAAGTGTGCTAGGTTTAGTCCATTTAATTTAATTATTTATTTTATTTATTCTCACAAAGAGTTGTATCTTTTCTAGAATAATGTGTTTGTTCACAAAATGTTGAGTCTTTTCCTGAACAGTTGTGGCTATTCATCTTGCACCTATTCAGAAGATGTGCGATTCTACCTATAAAAAGGGTGTCCCCTCATTGATTTGAATTGTGGGTTATTGATTAGTTATTTCCTACAGCTTTTTTGAGTCTTACATTATAGAGAGAACAAGAGACATTAGTTACGTTTTCTAGGCATGACTATTGCTTGTACTTCTTTTGTGTACCGTTGATCATTGTACTTTGGGAGAAAATCGTGCAAAGGTCTCAAAGTACCACTAATATAATAGTGGGAATGGAGAAATTTGTTTTAAGGACATAGTATGACACACTAGCCTTGATCAATTTGCATTTATCATTCTGCATTTATTCAGTCTGTAAGTAGAATTAATTTTATTTATTAATTATTGTTCTTGTTCATTGAATCACAAGTTTAATTATTTATGCATTATAACCAAAATGAAGGAGGCCAATAGATTAAGGGATTTGCACTCAACTTAGGTATCACGTGTAGTATACACACCAAACTCTTTGTTATTAGATTTGGATTACAATTACTAATATGGAACTTAGGATATCCATCTGTGTTCACGGAAACTGATTTAATATTTACAATGGTTAATGAATAAACTACTTTCTTTCCCTTCTGAATTATCTAACTTTTTTTTTTTTTTTTTTTTTAAAAAAAGAAAAAAAGAAAAAGAAAAAGAAAGATAGAGAGACTTTATTATTATTGGAAAATTGTATGAGGCATACATGTATAAGAAGGGGTAATCAGAGACAACAAGCATCCTGTCACAAAAACCACAAACTGAATACAGCGAGCCCAACATGGCTCGAGAAAGACTAACACAAAGCAAAAAGAAGCACTTAAGGATTTGCTATAGGCACGTCAAGACAGACAAGGAAGAGCAGTTTGACCATCCCTGGTTGAGCAATAATCTCCCCATAGGCTATTACCAATTTCAACCACCTTGGCCGGCGGAGTAAATAACCCTTCGAAAATAAACTTATTCAAAGCCGCCCAGATAGCCCACGAGAAACAAAACCATTTTTTGCGATCCACCACATCAAGTCTAAAGAACAAGGAATGGGCCATGCTGAAGAAATCCCTCACCATAACCAACGACTTCTGAAGTCGTGGAGAGGCTTATGCCCAGATATCCCTAGCATAAGGACAAGTCCATAACACATGTAGAACATCTTCATCCTTCTGAAGGCACACCTAACACTTGGAGTCTTCCAAAACACGCCGCTGAACCAAATTGCTCCTAAATTATCTAACTTGATTACTGATTGTAGACGCCTTTTGAAGGGAAAATTATTTAGTAGTCTAGGACTACAAATAAATACATAGTCCTCTTCTCATATGAATGGTAGGTTCTATCATGAATTTAATTAGTGGGATTCACTATTTATGTGATGGGACCCACTATTCATGTAAGAGGGGGACTATGCATTTATTTGTAATCCTAAATTATTGAATAATCACTCCTTTTGAAGAGGCCATAGAAGGTCTTAATTGAGCACACTATAGAGAAGCCAATAAATACGCGGATAGACTAGCTGATGTGGGATGTTGCCAATAGGAGCGTGAAGTCCCTTTTTGCTTGATTGTATATTGGGACATGTTGGGTAGTGAGAGTAATATAACCAACTTTAGACTACGTACTGTACTAATTTTTTTTTTTTTTATATATGTATAATTTTCACGTAATAAAAAAAGAAAAATAGTTTACGTCTAACCCGGTTTCGAGAAATCATTTTCCAACCCACTATGTGGCAAGTAAATAAACCATCCAAGTGTACTTTTAGTCACATGACATTTTTAACGAGTCATATTTACCTCCAACCTGGTTTCGAGGAATCTTCCTTCAACCCACTACGTGGCAAGCAAATAGACCATCCACATGTATATTTCAAAAAATCATATTACTCGTTAAAAATGTCATGTGACTAAAAGTACATGTGGATGATCTATTTACTTATTACGTAGTGGGTTAGAGGTGGATTCTTCTAAACCGGGTTGGAGGTAAACTATTTCCATAAATAAAAGGCCCAAAACAAATTAGTATATGAACCAAACCAAAATATACTACTTGGGTTAAAAAAAAAACATTTGTGAGATGATGATTTTTTGGACTTGCTTGTGTTTGGCTCAACCCAATATTTTGGACTGGATGCTATGTTTATAGCCTTGGATGCTACGTACTGGATGCTATTTTTACAAGAGAACCCCAAATAGGGATATGCTGCTATTTTCACAAACTTTTTACAAACATTTCTATCCACCATTGATTCCTCACATACAAATTATAAAATTGTAATTTGACAGTAATATATAGAACAAGGTGATAGTATGTAGGAGGAGAGTATAATATGCCGAGTATAGTGAATAATTGCAAAAAAAGATGTCCAATGACAACACCTAAAACAAGCTTAATACTTATCAGTCTATCATAGAGGATAACAAGTAGGGATGGCAATCAACCCGCGACCCGCGGGTACCCGCCCTGCCCCGTCCCAAAAAACCCGACCCGACCCGCCCCGTTTATATAATAAGATATCGGATCGGGGTTTTTTTAAACCGGAACGGGTTTTAATCGTGTTTTAAACGGGTCGGGTTTTTTTTTTCAAAAAACCCGAATCTGACCCAAAAAAAATTTGAAGTTTGATCGCAAACCTCCACTTGCAAAATCTCCGATCCGGCTTCGACCTCGCTGAGTTCTTCGCTCAAACTCAACCTCTCTGCAAACTCCGCCAGGTAGGTCTCTGCAAACTCCGCTAGGTGGGTCTCTTCAAAATCTCCGATCCAGCTTCGACCTCGCTGAGTTCTTCGCTCAAACTCAACCTCTCTGCAAACTCTGCCAGGTGGGTCTCTGCAAACTCCGCCAGGTGGGTCTCTTCAAAATCTCTGATCCGGCTTCGACCTCGCTGAGTTCTTCGCTCAAACTCAACCTCTCTGCAAACTCCGCCAGGTGGGTCTCTTCAAAATCTCCGATCCGGATTCCATCCATGTATTCTGTATCATTTTTTGATCCGTTGTTACAGGCTCTTTGACAAAATCTGAGAAACCGAACCATAAATGGGACATCGAGGAACCGGAACTTCGACCCGAATATCGATCCATTTCGTGCGAGTTACGTGCTTTGGCAAGGATGGTACGCGACGAATTTGGCAAAGAAGAACCAAACTATGCCAATAATGGTGATTTATCCATTGAATGCGGGTCGGGTACCCGTCGGGTCGGTTTAAACGGGTACCCGTTGTAGCAGGCGGGGCGGGGCAGTAAACGGGGCGGGGTGTGGCGGGGCGGGGCGAAACCCGACCCATACCACCCCATTGCCATCCTTAATAACAAGCCATTCTTAGCTATTTTATTAATTTAATTTTTTTGCTAAAGAAAGTATAGTTATTTTTCAACGAATTATTAAAATCAGCTTCTTATATACTTTTTGAAGAGTCTGTTGTAAAATTGTAAGTCTATAATTACAATTTGGCAAAGAAAACAAGGACATACATATCTAACTCCAACATGTCAGAGCTAAATTTACTTCTCTCAAAACAACAAAGCCAATTATCATTCAATAATTAAATCAGTGACATATATTTCATCCTAAAATCAAATAAAGTATATGGGAATGAACATTTAGTTAAAAAATAAAAAATAAAAAAAGCACCCAGAAAATCATATAGTTAATTTAGGAGGAAAGAAAAAACATAAATTTCGCAAAAACGATGGAAATTCAAATATAAACATAAAGCATACAAACAGAAGCAAACAAATGAAGCCCAACTTAAAAAATAAATATATGAAGAAAAAAAAAAAGTAAAAGAAAAGAAGCAAAAACAACCAAAAAAAACCCAAATAATTGTCAGATGTCAGCCCAAATGAACCAAATCACCAAGCGGCCCACAATGGAAAGGCCCAAATCACTCAAGCACCTTCTCTATTCGAAGTTTGGCACAGGGCCTCCAAACCCAGCCTACGTGGAAGAGATAGAAAAGATTTTTAATTAATCATAGTGTTTTAGCCAAATTTTGTGGCGTCCAAAAAACTATTGGTATCTTGGTCTGATGATAAAGAATAATTATCATGAAACTGGCATCATAGGTTCAAATCCTATGGATCCCCTCCCATTGAAAACCTCCAATTTTTAGTTAGAATTGTGACATATGACATTTATTTGATTTTATGTTGTTTCAATGAGTGCTTTAAGACCATTGAATTTTTTTAAATGCCACATATCTCTTATCTAGATAAAAATTGGAGGATATTGGAGGATTCAATGGGAAGAGATCCTCTTCCCAAATGCTATCTTATCTAAAAAAAAATAGTGCTTCAGCCAAATTTTGTGGCATCCTCCCCAATTGTGCCTCTGGCCTAGAATGTAGAACCAGAACTTGTCATTTTTTTTTTTTTTAAATGTAGCAGATATTTTATCGATCATTGTTGTAAATCTTTGTATAAGGTTCTTTTAGCCACACATTAAAAATTGCATACAGGAAGTTCGAGTTTTTTGAGGTAGGACCCTTGCAGCTCTATTACATTGACTAACTATTGCACTTATTATAGTTATAGTCCATTTTCGATAGCGGCGTAAATTTGATCGAGCTTCCTCAACTAGGTTGCCATAAATGGACATGTTTGAGTCACATATGATTTGTGCAGGAGTCCGTCTCGTATACCACTTTATATAGTCATTCCAATCTCACAAGCGAATTGCAACGCTTTAGTTACACTTTGAATCTTCCCTGCAAATAATGAGCACTTTCAAATTTTCCGAACGTCTGCAATCGATTGCCAACTCAGTGTGCCATTTATGTCAACCATTTCTAGCCTATTCTCTTAGACTCTTACTGTCTTATAGAGCATTTCCTAGGCTTAACATGCTCAAAACTTGAAATAAAAATCTTTTGTCCCACTTCTAATTCATAATTGGAATGGGCCCAAAAAGCTTAGTAAGCACTGATTAGGCTCTTTTATGGGCTTTACGAAGATTTGGACCAAAGGTCTTTCAACCTTTTATGCAATCTTGGATGATATTGAAAGCGTAATTTTGGCCTTGAGGGGTTATAAAATTGTTCCCCTCCCTATGAGCTTTGAAACGGCTTTTGAATCACTCAAATTAGACTTAGAATGAGATTTTATAGCTTGCGTTAGTGAAAGAGGGTCAATTTGGGTCCAAACCCGTTCCAAATTTCTTTCTTCATCTTATCTCGTCTCTTTCTTACTTGGTCCTTTGTTAAAAGATAAATAAATAAAAAATATAGAATTTGGTTACAAACCAATTTATAGCCAGTTTGTTACAACCCATTACGTATCGACTAATAAAATCATTAAATTGTACTTTTAGTCACATAATTTATTTAATGAGTCATGTGTCTTGTTTAAATCAGTTTGTAGTCAAATTTTGTTCAAATAAAAATACCTAATCATTGGCTATAATTACAAAATCCAATGCTTTTGGTACCTTTTTTGTGGTTTATTTATTTATTTATTTATTTTTTATATGATAAAGATTTTACCCTATAAATTTCGTTTCATAATACTTTTCAATCCAAAGAACTTGGTCACTTTTGGTAAAAAAAGTTCCGATAAAAAAAGGAAATGCACAACCTTTGAGTTTAGTACTCTTCCAAACTACATCCAAAAACAATGTAAGCCATACTGGATTCTCTTCAAACGACACCTTACGAAGATGACAACAACCTTGAAGAATGCAATGCAACTGCCTAGCAAAATAATCAATTGTTGCATTACATTTGGATTCCTTTATAAATCATTTCCTCTCCCCACACCTCCCCATTCCAAACAAATATGTATGTGTTAACTCTGTTGGACATGATTCTTGCTCTCCATCATCTTGAAAAAGCAAGTAGTATTATGAAACATTTTACAAAAGTTGCAATTGCTTAAAGAAAGGAAGTATCTGGGTTAAAATAATTTCCTATTAATGGTTGTTTCTTCTAGGAAACCTTTTTTAAAAAATCCTATGTAAAATTTACAACTTTTGATGAATCTGTTGTTGAGATGATTGATTGATTAAATGAATGCCTGTAATAATACAAGAGGGAGCTGGAAGCTGAGAGGGGTACCAATGTGTGGCACTGTCGTAATTGCTCCGATGCATAAGTTTGTAGTGTATTTAGCTGGTAAATCAATCTAGTGAGAGTGTTTTCCTCATACCTGTATTAGACTTGGGTTTTCCCTAAAATGAAACAAAGGAATCACAAAGAAAAAAAATTGCCAAGAAGATTGTATACCAAGATAAAAGGGACCGGAGGATAACGTCACCAATCGGGAGAAGTTATCAAG
Organism: Fagus crenata; assembly: GCA_014362285.1. Classification (NCBI taxonomy): domain Eukaryota; kingdom Viridiplantae; phylum Streptophyta; class Magnoliopsida; order Fagales; family Fagaceae; genus Fagus; species Fagus crenata. Next base: position 12,080 of record BKZX01028154.1, read on the forward strand.
AGAGGTGAACGCAACCACAAAGATGAGAATGTCACAAGAATGTTGAAAAAAAAAATCATGGCAATCTCTAATGAAACAAAGGAATCACAAAGAAAAAAATTGCCAAGAAGAGTATACCAAGATAAAAGGGGCCAGAAAAAAAAAATAGTTCAACTACAAAAAACGGTAAACTATTATTTTCGTTTTTAAATTTTGTATTAAATTTGTTTTTCGTCCCTGAACTTTGAAAAAATTTGTTTTTACACATGAATTTCGTCTTGGAACTTTTTTTTAAATGACAAAATTTATATATAAAAATGAATTTTTTCAAAATTCAGGGACGAACAAATTTCATGATAAGTTTAGGAACAAAAACAATAGTTTAACAAAAAAAAATTGAATATATATAAAAAGAAGTAAGAGAATGCCGAAAAAAAAAAAAAGACAAGAAGCAAATCTCGGCAAGCATGAGGAAAGAAGAAAACCCCACCTATTATGATATATATGCCGTAGGTTCTTATATAGCTGAGAGGATTAGCCAAGAATAAAACTCAAACTTTGAAAGTCTTAATTGAATTCGATTTGTCAACATTGTCTTAGACTTCTAAAACATGTGAGTCTCCTATAGGCTGTAGGCCTATTAGAGCAACTCCAACCCGGCTCTGTATTTCCACAAATACAGAGCCAAACCCCAAAAAACAGCTCCAACCCACTCTTCATCCCACTCTGTATTCGGCTATAGTGCTACAGTAAGTTTTCATTTTTACAGGTGTACTGTTCATTCTTCAGCCAATTTTTTATTATTTTCTAACAGCCTATATAAAAGCCTTTTTTTCTCTTTTCCCCTCATTTCTCCGGTTTTTTTCTCTCTCCTCACCTCCTCTCTCCGCTGCTCTCTCTCTTTTCTCCGTTCTCTCCCTCTGTTCTCCATAGCTAGCTCTCCCCTCTCCTTTGTTGATTTTCTGGTGGTGGTTGGGTTGACGGTGGGGTTGGGTTGACGGTGGGGTTGGGTTTGTTCGTGGGTTTGCCGTGGGTTTGTTCGTGGGTTTGGGTTTCGTGGGTTTGGGTTTCGGTTTGTTCGTGGGTTTGGGTTTGCGTGGGTTGACGGTGGCTTGGGTTCTCGGGGTTGGGTGGAGCCGTGGGTATGGGTTGGCGTGGGGATGGGTTGGCGTGGGTTGGCGTGGGGATGGGTTGCCGTGGTTTTGGTCTCGGCGTGGTTTTGGTCTCGGCGTGGGTTGCCGTGGTTTTGGTCTCGGCGTGGTGGTGGAGCCGTGGGGATGGGTTGCCGTGGGTTGCCGTGGGTATGGGTTGGCGTTTGGGTTGACGGTGGCTATGGGTTTTGGTCTCGGCGTGGTGGTGGAGCCGTGGGGATGGGTTGCCGTGGGTTTGCCGTGGGTATGGGTTGACGGTGGCTTGGGTTTTGGTCTCGGCATGGTGATGGAGCCGTGGGTATGGGTTGCCGTGGGTTTGCCGTGGTATGGGTTGCCGTGGGGCTGGTGGTGATATGGGTTGCCGTGGGTTTGAGCACAGTGAAGAAAATAGAAATGAGGAGAGAGAAAAGAAAAATGAAGAGAGAGAAAAAAAGTTAAAATAAAATAAGAAAAATATTATTTTAATAAAAATAAAGACAAAATACAGAGTAGTGTTGGAGTTGAAGTTGCAAAAGTGACTCTCCACATGTGAAAAACTCTCCACATGTGGAGATAAAATGAAGATAGTGTTGGAGTTGCTCTTAGAAGGTAAATTAGACAACGTCTAAAGGTGCGGCTAATGAAATAACAAAAAAGACCAAATCCTAATATAAAAGAGAAGCTAGCATCGCATCTAATGAGTGAAAATATAAGGAGGATTTAATGCGGGTTAAGTGGTATAAAAGAAAAAGGATTGGGCGTATATCTTTCAATACCGTTTAATAAATAAATAAATATATATATATATATATATATATATTTAAAAGAAGAAGAAGTCATTGCAATATCATCCAAAGCTCAATATGGGTGGTGAGTTGCCATACAAACAAAAAAAAAAAAAAACTCAAGAGAGAACAATAAAGACTCAAACATAAATTCAAATTTCGAGACTCACCCACATACCACGACATGACCAAGACTTGATGGGGCATTTGTAGGAAGTGAAAATTTAAAAGTCAATAAAAAATTGCCACGTCAAATTAGTAACAAATCCTAAATTTACATGTGTCACTAAATTAATTAAATAAAAATCAAAGAGCAAATTAAATGATGCCATGTGTCATTAAATCGGCAAATTAAAAATTGATACATGTCACTTGGACCCATAAAATCAAGATAAATGTTTCTTCCAATCATATTGTAACACTTGTAATTGATAATTACCTCCAATAACAAAAAGAAATAAAGATGGAGATAAGTGACTGTTAGATTTTTGGCTAATCAAATCTGACCACCATCTTCTTAAAGACTTGTTTCAAGAGGAAACTTCCTCAAAAAGACTAGTTTCAAGTGGATTCTACCTCTCGAGACCACTATAAATAGAAGCACCCCAAATCTCATTCCAGAGCAATTATTCAAGCATCAAAACTCTGTCAAACTCAAGCCAAGGCTTTTGAAAAACTTCAAAACCTCCAAACGTAGAAACTCCATTGGATTCAAGCATCAAAGCTCCAAAAGAAATTCTATATCAAAAGACTAGTTTCAAGTGGACTATACCTCATGAGACCACTATAAATAGAAGCACCCCAAACCTCATTCCAAATCAATTATTCAAGCATCAAAACTTTGTCAAACTCAAGCCAAGGCTTTTGAAGAACTTTCAAATCTCCAAATGTAGAAACTCCATTGGATTCAAGCATCAAAGCTCTAAAGGAATTCTACATCAAAGTCTTCAACTTCAAAGAATACATTTGAAGACATGTAATAAACACTCGAATATTCAAGGAACAATCAAAGATGATTCATTCAAATCATTCTTTCAAGATTCAAAATTCTATTGGAATCAAGCTCCAAAGCCTTTGGAAACTTCAAGAACTTTGATCAATTGAAGATTAATCGGATTCAAGTCAAAAAGCCCCAAGGAACTTCAACACACAAGCCTCCAAATACGAAGAACACGAAGGACTTCTAAACAAGCCCAAGGTCTAAGCCTAAAAGTTCGTGTTGGTGTGGGTGTGTTGGAAGCACTTTGTCATTTCATTGAGTTCCAAATTGGTTAAAGTGAACTTCTTTTTGTGTTTTTTTATTTTATTTTATTTTTATAATACTTCCTTTTGTGTTTATTTATTATTTTTTTTTTGAGGAAACTTTTTGTGTTTATGATACTTTGTGGACCTCCAAAAGATATTAGACTTAGAGTGGAAATGGGCTTGCATATATATCACATGGGTCCATATTTGTTTTATTTCTAGCTCATTTATATTCTTCTTATTTTTTTCGGAGTGGGCTGTGTTTCTAACCAACAAGCTTCATTTAATTTTGACAGCCCATTGACTTATTAATCACACATCAGCCAACAACTTTAATAATAGCCATTGTTTTGGCTTAATAATCACGCCAGCTTGTTGAAGCTTCTTGACTTCTTCCCAATTTTTTCATTTTCCTCTCTCCCACTTTTCGGTGGCTGTGTGATATCAAATCCAGGGAAAAAAATTCTTTCTTTCTTCATCTTATGGAAAGGAAAGTAAAGGAACTAAACAAAGGCAATTTTTTAGAAGGTTGTTCTTGAACCTCTGTGAAGGAAGTGCGTCCAACACAAAAACATTTGTTATAGTCTAATCCTGGGTTGTTCCGTCAGAAAGCCGTTCGCAACGAGTTCTACTCTGGATGGTGCGAATTAATCTTTAAGGATAACGCAATTCTATAACTTGGTGAGATTATTCTTAACCACAAGAAAATACGGCTTTTGCGTCAACTAAAAAATTCCACAGAAAGCCTTTTAAGAAGAGAGCTGGAGAGCAGCCTAATCTTTATTTTCAATAGAGGCTTACTTATTTTTCCTCAACTCATGGGTTGCCGTAGAAATTTTTTAATTTAATGGAACTGTATTTACTATTTACAGTCTTTTTAAAAGTCCTATCGGATCCGATTCCGATTCACACAAAAAATCGGTGAGCGCAAATTAGGGTTTCAAACTTTTCATTTTCAGCTTCGCTTATATCTTTTCATTTTGCAATACACAGAGAGATCGAATACAAAATTTTCAGCCACAATTGCATTACAGAAGAGAAGAAGATGAAGAAAACGAATCGTCGCTCAAAGCAAGCGAGTCCAGTCGATGCTTCTTCTTCGCCAGCTTCTGATGACAAGGAGAGAGTTCGTCAGCTCGAACAAGAAAGCAAAGCGTTTCAGGTCCGTGTTATTCTCATCTTATGTATTTAGATTTTCTGATTTTCAAGGTCATCGGTTGTGTTCTTTAGTGTCTGTTTGGTTTCCGAGAAAATGTGGGAAAATAATTGAAAGCCATGTGATCGTGTGCTATTTTTGGTTTTGAGTTTGTGTACAAGTCTGTTTGGATGATAAGAAAATGTCGGAAATGTCAAAGAGTAGGTGCTAAAGTGTTTTTGACTTCTAAGTCTTTTTAAGTTTTTTATTTTTCATCTGGAAGTTCAACTTGATTGAGCTATTGGTATTACTTGAAAATTTTCATTCATAGGGACTTCGAGTTAGCAAAGAAACTCCATTAGGTTGAGTCTGATATCTCTTTGGTTGTGGATGCATTCAAAATTTGTGTGCGATTTTGTTTCTGAAATTAGTGAATGAGATCTGAATGATGATAGGCAAATAGTTCTGTTGAGAATCTGTCTAACATGATTGGGTTTAATAATTTCAAGGTTAGGGTTCTTGTTTTGTTTATTAAAATTCCCTAATAAACTAGCTAGGCCTTATGTTCTCGATTTTGTGGTGGAGATTAAAAGGTGGGCCTTACGTTTCTTTTTAAATTATAGGTTGGCACATCAAATGTAATTATCTTTTCTTTTTTCTTTTTTCTAGATTGGGGGAAGGGATTGAATGAACATTTTTGTTATTCTCAATAATTTAATTTATTTTTTAGTAGCATTGGTTTGTACAATTAGTGGTATTAAGGGTCTTATTAGATAAATATGTGTAATTAAGGATAATCCCCAACTTTAATATAAAAAAGAGAAGAAAAGTTCTATCGTCAATTTTTCTTGGTACATCCCATTTGTATGTTATTTTGAGTTGGTTTCATTTTTTACTTTTTGGCTTTTGGCCATTCTATAAATGGAGGGAGTACCAAATTTTGTGGAATTATGAAAGATATTACAATTAATGTCTCCTCTGCAGTCTTTCCCTTCAATATGTACTTTATGCTACAATTAATGTTCTCGGGAAGTTCCAGAGTATGAACTTAATCCACTGGAGCTTCAAATTCAGAAATATAAAAAAAAACTCACATGTAGCTTCCCATTCATTCAGAAATATAAAAAGAAATTAATGTCCAAGTCTCTTATTTTGTAACTACTTCTCTTTAATTAGCAATGCTTTGTATGGAAGGCATAATGATGCATTTAGGCAACTGTTTTAAGTGTTTTTTTTTTGGGGGGGGGGGTGGGGGGGGTTGTTTTGCAAAATTTTCAAGTTTGATGACAGAAAATGGCCTTTTATCAATTATTTGTTTTATCTGTTCATGGTGCATCAGCTTATCTATATCATGCACTTGACTCTTTGGCAGTCTTTGCATCAGTTTTTGTAAATTTTGTAAGTGGTTAACAAGTTGCTAGTGTGTTGTATGTTGAGATATTTGGACCATTGAGAAATCATTTATATTTTAACCAGTGCATCATGTTCTGGATGTTGGTAATGATTTGTCGTGTTAGTTCTACAAAGTGATAGTCATTGTTTGCTTTAATCATGTAGTATACAACTTGTCCATGATAACCTGGAATGTAAACTTTAGGAAATATATACCCATTTTTCCTTAAGAGAGTATACGGTTATTCCTTTTGTGGCCACTATACCAGTGATAGTGTGGGACCTTTTAGCTTGATGTATGAAGCAATGCTAAATTGTCAGAGAAATCTTGCTTGTATAGGTGATTTAATTCTTTTCTCAGAGTCATTGTGTACTGTGATGTAATGTTTGCCTTCTTCTTCAATATTATCCTTAGTTCTACTGTCCTTAGATTGAAAATTATTTAAAATTTTAATGGAAAACCATATGGTTTCATTTACCTTAAGTGTACATGAACTACATTGAAAATTCTTAGAGAAAAGTCTTGGATCAGGCTCTTACAGTAATTTGATTTATTATTAGCTAGGACATCTCTTTGCTATCTTCTAATAGTAACCAATATGAGAAACATCGACTGTTTACATTAGCATTCGCTTAACTAGCATGTGGTCAATCATTGTAGAACAAATGTCCTGGGCTTTACTTCTTAGAAAAATCAGCTCTTATATACCTAGTTGATGATTTGATATGGTCTTTGTTGTTAGTCAATTAGGATTTACAAATTTCATAGTTAGTTGCAAGGAATGCTTAGAAATCTGAATAATTATTTTCCTTTTTGATAATGCCTACAATGACACGATTTCAGTTCCTTAATGACCCTAAGGTTATTTAAGCTTTGTGAAATGTTTTCTTGCAGAAGTGGATTTGCAACACTCTGCCATTTGGATGGGTAGTGTTTATTTAATGCTACTAATGCAGTTCTTTGAAAATAAAGTGGCTGTAGAGCTCACACGGCCTGAATTTGTTGAAGCACAAGAGGTAGGTATTATGCCTCCATTATTGCCATGTTTAATTACATGCCTTTTCTTATTTAGAAATTATTCATTTTTTTGGATGGGGGGTGGGGGTGTTGGAGGGGAATGATTTGGAAGTTTTTGTCTGTATCTCTGTCAATTTTTGGTCTTTTGTTCAAATGCAAATATACCCAGCCAGACAACTCTTTGATGCCTTGGGAAAAATGGGAATGCTTACCATGTGGAATCGTATAGTCAAATATTAGGAGCTTGAGGATTTGAGTCAATACAGAAGCAAAAGAATATAGGAATTTCTTGCATTCATTCAAACTTAATATAAGGTCTGCAATTTTGGAATGTCAACATGGTGCCATTACCCATCATACCTGGTACGACTTGAACCTCTAAAGCACCAATTGGTTGCACTGTGTTAGGGCTGTTAAATAACTTGAGTTGTTGTTTTTCAATTTGTTCAAGTTTGTTTATAAGTTATATGAACCAAGTCTGAGAAAATCACTACTCAGCTCGGATGATGTAAATAAATTCATTTAAGGTTGGTTTTAATGCAGAGATTGGTTTTAATCACTATCTGTTAACTTAAAAAAAAAATTACATCTTTTGAAAGATACATAACATGTGCATAAATGCTTCAGCAAAATACGTGATGGTTAATTTCATCCATAATATACTCCTAGGGTGCATTTGGACAATTTGTGGAGATTTAAGACCTTTATTAGACAAAAATTAAAAGTGAATGTACCATTATCTCACTTGGTGCTGCAGTAACAATTTCATCCCTACGAAATATGGTACTGAGTTTTCTTGCATTACCCTATGTGATGTTGTCTGCTTTCTTTAGTTATTAGATAAATTCAAAGGTGAATACTATTGGTTTGATAGGTCATTTAGAATGCTGTGTACCGTTATCTAACCTTGTGGTGCATTAATTTTCATGTCTCATGACGTTGTAACAGCCCTCTATATTGCTCTGGTACCATGCTAGAATGACCTTTTTTGTTAATAGGAAGGCAAAGCTACTTCAGTAGCTTTGTTTGTGCTAGTTGAGTAAGTGATAAGTTTGTACGTGCAATTAATTATTCTTATCTCTCAGATTTATTTGTAATTCTTATTGTATTTGTTCAATTTTTTCATTTCCTTTTTTCTTTACTCTTTTCAGCAGCATGACTTGTTTTATTTGTACCTCAGAAGCAGAAGTCCTTGCAGCTCCTCCAAAGCTGGCATACAACAAATTGATTTTGCAATAAACCCTCTGAGTTTATAGATTAGTTAATTATTACTTTCCCTCTATGGTTACATTTATTACTTGCTGTAAGTTGAGTCGTGTCTTTTTTTTTTTTTGGGTTTATGATTTGTGTGTGCACACAGAGAGAAAGGGACAGCCTAAGAAAGACAGTTAATTATATCTTCATGCTTATATTCCAGATTTACAAGGAAACTTTTGGTTGCAGTTGTGGATAGATGGGACAGTGATGTGCATATCATTGACAAAGTTGCCCCTTCAAATTGGAAGCTTGAAATAGTTAGTGTTAAAAGTATTAAATTTACAACTAACTTTATGTCCATTATTTTTTTTTTATTAGTTCTATTTGTAAATAGTTATAGTTTAATTAGATTGGGTTTGACTCCTGATCTCTTTTGAAAGTTTATGTTGTAACATTGATATTGAAATCATCCATGAATATAAGATATTCTGTGTGTTTCCAAAAGTATCCAGCTTCTTGTTTTTTTCTTCTTTTTTTTTTTGTGTACTGTCTTTTCTTTTTCCCTTTCATCATCTTCATTTATTTATTAGTTGATTGAGTAAAATCAGTTGATAGCAACAAGGGAAAAAACAGATTATTTTTTATAGGGTAATTTTTTTTGCGTCAACGAATATACTGATGCCAAAGATGTTTTATAGGTTTTTAGCGTCAACAAAATGTTGATGCATTAGATGTCATATTGGTCAACATATTGTTGACACAAAAAGTTATTAGTTGCTGCAAAATGGATTTTCTTTCCACGTCAATTTTTTTGTTGATGTCAAGATTTTAAGCGACATGATTTATTACATCACGATGCGGCAACCTTTTGGTTGACACAAGAAATGTTTTTGCAACAACTTTTTATTTTTAGCATCAACAAAAGATGATGCTGAAAGTCATTTATCTTCTAGTGAATTAAACTAATCTTTTAGTTTATATTGATTTTATTTTTCTTGATTATTTCAGATTTAACTTGTTATTTGAGTTGTGAAGTTTGTGCATGCTTAAAATATTTCCAACAATTCGTCATCAACTCAGTTCGATCAGAAACAAGTTTTGTGAAGCCTTTAGATCAAAATCAAATTTGTAAAGAAGAATAAGATGATTAATTTCTTTTCGTAAAGAACATTAAAAAAATTGTATTCCAATATTTCGAATCAATAAATATTTTTGACAAATTATTTCAATCAAATCAAGACTTGAAATTTTATTATCTATATGATTCTGCCACGGAGGCAGAGATTTCACAAATGCCTTGCGCACGTAACTGCAATGTAAAGGCCAAACAGTTTGGTGGATGATGTATAGACTACAGAGTATAGGTGTGTTTGCGAACGGATATTATTTATATATGTAGGCAAAGGAAGCTTCCCTTTACTTTCTTGGCCACTACGTACAAAGAAAAACAAAACAAAACTGCCCCATCAATGGTATGAAGAAGAGGAGTGACTAGGTCAAGACTATCTGACACTAACTCAGAGTCTTTTCGTTTTGTTTGTCGCGGAATATAGTGATGGGTTTTGATGCGCCCTACTTTGACGGTTTGTTTTGACCTTTGGGACGAATACGAAAAAAAAAAAAAAAAAATTTAATGGCATAAAAAATTGTTTTGATTCACACAAAATTAAAAAATAAAAATAAAATTTAGTGTGCAATTGTGAAAAATCATATGAAATTTTTTGTATCCCTTTCGTTATTTTTAACAAACACTTTGTAAAGGAAAAACCATCATCATTCTTAGGAATCTATTATGAGAATAAATTCTATAAGGAATTAGTGTAACACCTCTTATTTGCACTTTTTAATAAAAATATTAGCACATCAAATTTCTGAAAAAAAGGAAATAAAAGAAAGTGTCACATGCAAAAACAATCCTAATGAAGATAATGTTTTTTTGTTCTCTTCGTTGTCTTCTAAATCTTCTTTCCTCCCCTATGACCTCAACATTATCTCACTTCTGTTTCCTTCATCTCACATATTGGCATCATGATTTTTGGTATTTTAGAAAAAAATATAAAAAAATGTTACTGCCAAATTTAGTTCCTTATTTCAAAAGCTTCGATTCAAGCAAAAGAAATAAATCACAAAAGAGAAATTCCAATCTCAGATCAGTTGTCAACCCCGAAAATTTCCTAGTCACAATTAGCCACTGAGTTTAAACAGCAAAAATGCAAAGAATATTGTACAAAGCCAAGCAATTCGCAAGCTAAAAATAAGTACAGAAACAAAGGAACATCAAATTAAATAATTTGGAAAATAATAAGAGGAAAAAAGGGGTTAGCGCTTTTTTTGTTTTTGGTGTCACTGGTTTAGTTTCTTCAAGCCCTTGGAATTGTATTTGTACATGACTTCTATCATCAAAGACTTTTTTTAATCCCATTTTGGGGGTTAGAGCTCCAACTCCTATTGATTTTATTCAATATTCCTTTCTCACTTGAGTCTGAATTAAAGCACAGGAGGGTACATAACCTCTCATATATGTTTGAGAAGGATTAAATTACAACGTAACCTCTCATATATGTTGTACATAGGAGGTGTTAAGGGATAAATCTCACATTACTTACATATGTGCATTAGTATTTACTGTTGTCCTATAAATAATACCTTACACAATATATTGTAACGTTTTAAGAGAATTAATAAAGATGTAGTCTATTACACTTTATCTTGTAGAGGTAGGCTATTATGCCAAACCACGTGAAACATCTGTGTCTTCTCTCTTCCCTAAAAAATGAATCTGACATACTTAATGTGTGCATTACATGTTAAATATCTCAGTATCTTTTATTTTTCTTTTATACTAGACTATAACCCGTGCAATGCGTGGCTATTTTTCATTATTTTTCTAAAAATAATTTTTAACAAAGCAACTTAACTAAGAATAAGGAAATAATAATAATAATAAAAAAAAAAAAAAAAAAAAGAAAATTTAAAAATAGAAAATGTAAATAATTTTTCTTTGCGCTTAAAAATAGAAATGATCATTTTTATTATATCTCATCAAATGTATTATATTGATTTTTATTATATTTCATTAAATGTATTATACTAAGTCTATAAAGATAACTATCAATAACTTTCTAGCCTAGTTGCATTGATTCCTTTTAAGTGGAGTTTATATCCAGAGGTTGTATTCACTTAGCAAAAGAAAAAACTCACTTCACATCGTTTATGAATTTCAATCACTTTGGTAAACCTCAATTGTTCCATATAGGAATTCTAAATGTTCAGAGGTTTCTCATTTTTGTTTAACTTACAACACTTTGTTAGTACAAATAAATAATACAATTTGTCATATATTTAATTATCACATCTTTACCTTTTTTGACTTTCTTTTATTTCTTTTTTCATTTTTTTTTGGGGCAATTTATCACATCTTAATAATCACATAAACAATATATGTGACCTTAGAAGTCCATCATATAACAAATTGGTCCACGGAGATAAAAATGACAATGTCATCTTAAGTCTAACACGTATCTCTTAGGAAAATTTAATACATAGAAAAAAAAAATGTTAAGATGTTATTCCCTCTACCCCTAAAAAAAAAATAAATAAATAAATAAATCAACACAATTTCCTCTTTTGGTTATCTCTAAATAATAGTCCATTGATGTCCTAAATCTTAAATAATTTGAATGTTGCCTCATCAATTCTAATATGAGTGTTGGAAAATAATTTATACTCAACACTTATTCCCCAAAAATATATTAAACAGATAGTTGTCAAGTTATTTAGCATATCTAATTGTATAAAAATAAAATGATTAAGTCAAACTATATTTTATATGCAGTTAGATAGTATCAAAAATTGTAAAAAAAAAAAAAAAAAAAAACACATTTTTGGTTGCAAAAATAAAGGACTACAACTTAACCAAGCAAAAATACTTCGAATATATTTAATTGTATAAAAATAAAAAGATCAAATCAAACTAAATTTTACATGCAGTTAAATAGTATCAAAAATTATATAAAAAAATAAAAAATAAATAAAAGGAAAGGAAAAAAAAAAAAAAAACATTTTTGGTTGAAAAAATAAAGGACTATAACTTAACCAAGAAAAAATACTTCGAATGTAAAATATAAATATTGTATATTGCGTAGAAAAAGTCATCCTAACTATATTCTTCACTCTCTTCAAGATCAGCTCGGCTAATGCATTTGCATGTATGAAAAAAAAAAAAAAATCATATGATCAGAATCAATTGAGATTACTAATAGCAATGAGTTATGTTTTACTCCACCCTTTAAGATCAATTCACTAAGGTATCTCATGATAGAAGAACATCCTTTTATATAATTATAGCCAGAGTCATATAACTCACGAAAGAATTTCATATAATAATTCAAATGAATATTTTAAAAACATGAGATTCTGCCTCATGCTCCTTTTCAGTTTTCACAAAGGTATATTGTCATATAATGACTATCATCATTGATTTAACTTTAAAAGCAAAAAGGAAACAAAACTTTTATGGCCAAACCACATATATAGTTAAAGTATCATTTTTCGACGTATCTGCAAGTATTATAGCTATTTAGCATTAAACTTGGAAAAAAAACTCAACCTAATTATAGCAGTTTTTAATCTAAACAAATCTTTGCTCTTTAAATAAAGAAAATATAACTTTCAAATATGCAATTATCAACATAACAAACACATAGAAACATAACGTGAGAAAAGATGAAAATGAAGGCAATACTTATGTAAACTTTATCTTATTCGAGCTCTTATTTCCACTTAAATATTAAATATTAGAAAATAATTATACAATAGTAAGTAAATTAGACGCAAACAAAAATAAAATATAATATAAATTGATACAAACCTAGGGATCGAACCTAAGCACTCACAAAGGGGTGGAACTTTTTGGGAAGAGGAATGACCATTAGGGCGAATGCCTAAGTTGTAATTTAAATGCATATTTGAAATAACATATATTATGTTTAACAGATTTGGTTGGAATATATCTATTTATATCTTAATTAATTAATAAGACTATTTAATTTATTAAATGTGAGCATTTAATGGGTAGTTGGTATTTAATTTATTAAGAGTAATGCTAGAGATACAACTTATTTTACAACTATTTATTTACAAACTGACATGGCACTTTTGTGTCAATATACTACATCAGCAATTAAAACAAAAAATTCACATGTAAGCATTAATTTAACAAAAAATCTAAAAATACGAAACAGTAAAAGAAAACCATGGAGCACCCAATATGAAACTGAAACCCGCCACTGACACCCACCCATCACCGATTAACTCATCGGCCCACCATTTGAAACCCATCTAACTCTCAGCTCTCACCAACTTCACACAGACACAAAACCAAATTTATCAAAAAAGGGAATTTGCAGAGGCCAATCAGTTTATCATTGACTCAAATATTAAAACATTCACCACTGGGTTACCGTTTCTTACCCCCTTGCTTTGGACAAATCTTAAATCACTCACCAAATTAGTCAAAGGCAGAGCCAAGATCTTGCATATGAGTTTCTTAATACGAGCATGAAATCTTCAATTTTCAAATGAAGAATATAAAATTAAAGAGCCAAAAAATAAAAATAAACAAAAATCCACGCAGGGCCATTGCCACCACCGGCGATTTAGTTTCCCCAATTCCATTACCCAACACAACAAACCTAAGAAAACCAAACCAGACCAAACAATACAAATATATATGGTTCATCGTTTTATACCCCACTAGGAGAAGCAAACCCAGAGGGAGAACGTGAGTGATTGAGAAAAAAAATGGTGAGAATGCTAGAATGCCAAAGTCAGAGAGGAGAAGAACTGAGAGTTGAAAGAGAGGTCGGAGAGCTTCGTTGGCCTTGGGCGCAGGGGGACGGTGGAGGCGACGATGGAGGCGGCAGAGTGGAGGCGACGTTGGAGGAGGCGTTGCACAGGTAGTGGCATGGAGGCAGAGGCGGTGCTGGGTTAGTTTAATAGCTTAGGTTTTCTTTTGGTTTTTTTTTTTTTTAATGATTTTGTTAAATTAAATTAATGATGACGTGTTAATTTGCTATTTTAATTGCTGATATGGTATATTGACAAATCAGTGCCATGTCAATTTGTAAGTAAATAGTTATAAAATAAATTGCATCCCTAGCATTACTCATTTATTAATAGTGTAGTTTTTATTATGGGATAGTGGGTATTTAATTTATTTTATTTAATTCATGTGCCACCTAAAATGCTATATGTTAAGCAAAAGATGTAGTCTTAGATGTCACGTGGCAGAAAGATGATAACTTCTTCTGTTTTAATATATATATATATATATATAGATTTCTCTCCATTTATATTTCCGTTTAGTTTATGATTTTCTACAGGAGGGACGGTCCATGACGGGGACTTTATGCCGCAATGTTAAAATTGTAGCATATAGTATACGAAAAGTTTAGTTGAGGTGGGGAGGACTGCGCAAACCTATTTTTAAAATTAATCAAAACAGATCCTATCAATCTTAAAAATAGGTCATCTCTTAACATATCCTTTCTGTCCATATTTATTCTGTGATATTTAGCTCCATGTGATTTGTTTAATAAAACATTTTTATTTATTTTTATAGATTTTAATGATGTGATGATAAGTGCCAACAAAACCTACTAGAAAAGTTCAAAAAACAATGTAACCTCATCTTGCACAACTCTTAAAACTTTATTATTATCTCTCTCTCTCTCTCTCTCTCTCTCTCTCCATCATCTTCTCACTTTTATTCTATATTTAGTGCTCACTGTCACTGCCAGCTTACACCCATTTTCATTTGGCATTTCAGGAATTCGGCACATGACTGTACATAAATAAGCTAGTACTACTACAAATTTCATTCTTTGAAGTCGTTAGTGTTTCAGTCTATGTCCACACATTAGGGTATCTTAAAATAATAGTTTGTTTTTTTAGTTACATCAATAAGACAAAAAAGAATTTTGAACCATAATTCACTTCATAAGAAAGAGCAGATAACTTTCAAAATAAGTGACAGTATATCAAAATATGAGGTGGTCCGGAATTCAAATCCTATATTAACGGTCAAGAGTCTTGTAACTCAACATGGTGTTTCCAACAAAGACTTGTACAGTTCAAATCTCTCTCCTCCCAATTATGGAATTAAAAAAAAAAAAAAAATTGTATCAACTCTACCCTCCAGTTTATAAAGTTGAAAATTCAACGTATGCCCCGTGATTTTCCTTATATTTCTTGCTGAGAGCGCTCCACATGACCGTCGAGTAGCAGTGAGACAGCAAGAAATACGATTTAGGTGACGGACACTTTGTTTCTTTCTTAATCTCCTTTCACAAACTAAAGGAAAATTGAGACTCATCTGCGATCTACCAATTGACCCTCTTTGGTTAGAACACCTCATGAGTGGAAAACATAAAGCTAACGAATTTCCATCATAATGACTACTTTTGGTTTGATTAAAAACTGGTTGTTCAATTGGTCACATTTCATATGAAAATGACATTACCGTCTAATAATTACACTAACATCATCTTCTTTTGGGAAAACTAGACTCTCTGTACCCTAGTTTAAAAAAATGACACTTTGCTCCCAAATTTGCAAAATAATTAACACTCAGCCCCCTTTTTCTTTATTTTCTTTTTTTGTTTATTTTTTATTAATTTTTTTTAACCAATGCTTAACTAACTAAAATTAAAAAAATAAAATTATATTCCAATTATTTTAAGTTTAAGTAGGGAATATTCCTTTAAAAATGGGGAAAATGGGGGTTAGTGTTAATTATTTTGCAAATTTGGGAGCAGAGTGTCATTTCTCTAAATTAGAATGTAGCGAGTCTAGTTTCCCCAAAAGAATGGAGTATCAGTAAATGTTATATATTCCATTTCGGTGCCCGTTTCGGTTTGGCCATTGGAATGGTATATTTCGGTACCAGTCAATACCGGCGTTTCGTTTCGGGTTTACCGCTATATATACATTTATATATAGATATTTACTTATTTATATGTTTATTCATCAAAATTTATAATTTGTTAAAAATCTTTCAAATTATAAGCTCATATTGATCTTAATACTAATAATAATATTATGTACTTGTATTTAAATAATATAATAAAAATATTATAAAAATAAGATTTTTAATTGCTGTTATTTTACAGAGAATTGTGAATTTTTTATATTAAAAAAAAAAAACTTAAATAACTTATTTTTATTATTTTAATTTTAAAATTTTGCTGCCCACTTAAAAAGAGGAAGCATTAAAGTTACAAGCTGATTGAAAGTTGATTGAAAGCTTCTTTGGTTTTTCATTGCAAGCTGTAAAGTTACAGCAGTTCTTCGGGCAGTCCACCAAAGGTACAGAAACAGAGAGAGCTGGGCGGAAGAAGAAGAAGAAGAAGCAGAAGCAGCAGAAGAAGCAGAGCAGAAGAAGAAGCAGAAGAAGCAGAGCAGAAGCAGCAGAAGAAGCAGAGCAGAAGCAGAAGAAGCAGTAGCAGAAGAAGAAGAAGAAGCAGAAGCAGAAGCAGCAGAAGAAGCAGTAGCAGAAGAAGAAGAAGAAGCAGAAGCAGAAGCAGCGGAAGAAGAAGCAGACGCAGTAGCAGAAGCAGAAGAAGCAGAGAAAAAAAATAAAAATAAAAAGCCAAAAAAGTATTCCGGCTGGTATATGTAATCCGGCCGAAACAGGCCGAAACAGGCTGAAATTTTGGCCGAGGTGGAACATGGGGGTGCCTCGTACCGGTTTGCATGCCGGTACGAGATTTTCCGTCCGTTCCGGCCGGAACGGAACGGAATATACAACATTGGTATCAGTGTAATTTACCCTAATAATAACAACATCGTCATGATGACGATGGAGATTCCTTTACTTTTGTTTTCTATTTTTCAGATATTCTTAGAACTTCAAAGAGTTTGGCTTGAGTTTCCATTTTCCATCTTGACGAAAAAAAAAAAAAAACTCACGCAATTTATAACAAGTGTTTTTGTTGGAATTCCAAGGGAAAGCACTTGAAATAAGTTGAGTTCTGTCCAAGTTACATTTTAGCAAAAGAATAGAGGTTTTTTTTTTTAAATTTTTTTTAGTGTAAGAATAGAGGTTGAACTAGGAAAAAAAAAAAAAAGGAAAAATGAGTGATAACATTAAGTTATTTATATTGACATGTAATTATTGAGATCTGGTCCATAAAAAGTTTTTTTTTTTTTTTTTTTTTTTTTTCTCAAAAAAAGAGCATTATATGCATAACTTGAGAAGTAATTGATTAAGAAAACGATACTAAAGTCAATTACTTGAGCGGCTAGGGTTCGTTTTCACGGTTTTATTTTTTGCTTTTTTATTTATATGAGCAAACTTTTCACAAAGTACCTAGAAGGATACTTCAAACATTTTATTTATGGGTTCAACACAACTTACTTTAGAATTATGTAAATGCAAATACAATAACACTACTGTCAATTTTATTTTCTAAGTTTTTCATACTATGAACTATAATATGATTTCTTAGTGAATTTTAAAATTTTAAAAAAATTTGGCTAGAATATTCACAAGTTCAAAAAGTATTGTTTTTCCGAGGAGAGGAAACAATTTTTTTTAAAATAAATAAATAAAATAAAAACTTGACTGGCCAGCCAAATTTGTAGTCAAAGCCGAGAAAGACAAATTAAGACGGCACTTTTCAGAGCCAAATATAAGGAAGCATTGGACCCTACTTTATTATTTTTTACAAATCAATTTGATAAGCATAGAGGTTAAGGGCACTCTCAATAGCCTCTCTATTCGAGCAAAATTGAGTTAAAACGCGCGAAAACAACAAAAACTCTTCTCCATCAGACTCCTCAAACGGGCAAATTTGCCAAGAGAATGAACAGTAGCTCGCCCGTTTGAGAGAGCAACTGTTTACTTTTCACCGTATAAAATAATGATTTTTTTCTTTTTTGCTTTCTGTCTCCGACGCCAAAAATAACGGAAACAAAACCAACAACAACAAAAACACAATACAAATCTGAAAAAAGAACAACAAAAACACAGTACACAGTATACAGTACAGACCTAAAAAAAGAATAACAACAATAACAAAAACACAGTACACAGTACAGATTTCAAAACGAAAAAAAAAAAAAAAAAAAAAAA
>BKZX01028154.1:30195-64275 GCA_014362285.1 Fagus crenata
AGCAAATGAAGGGGAGAGGAAGTGGGGAGGAAATAAGAGAAAAAGGAGGGGGTACGTGGGTGATAGGAAAAAAAAGGAGAAAAAAAAAGAGGGGAGGTATACGTGGGTGGAGGAGGAGAAAAAAAAAAAAACGGGAGGAACAGAGGGAGAGAGAGTAGAAAAAGTAAGAAAAGAAGGTATTTTAGGAGTTGTGAAAAAAATAAATATATTAAAAAATAGAATAATAAAATTAAAATAGGGAGTCTAGTGTAATGGTGTTTTAACTAAACAAAAAAAAGTGGATTTTTTAGAACCCAATTGACAAAAAAAAAA
The DNA here is from genome assembly GCA_014362285.1 of Fagus crenata. Taxonomy (NCBI): domain Eukaryota; kingdom Viridiplantae; phylum Streptophyta; class Magnoliopsida; order Fagales; family Fagaceae; genus Fagus; species Fagus crenata. The sequence goes on from BKZX01028154.1 coordinate 30,508, forward strand.
AATAAGGAAACTATTGAGAATGCTCTACGCTATTGATAATAATAAAAATAAAAATAAAAAAAGGTTAAGCTTTTGACATACTGGACGGACCACAAGAACACGTGACATTAACACGTTTCGTGCTCTATTGCATTCAATTCAATGCACTCGAACACTCGTAGCAAACCAAACCCCAGATTGAAAGCAAATCAAGCATCTAGGTGATAAAGGAGAAAATGGTGGTTGGGAAAATAATAAAATATAATGGATTTTAATAGGTTCTTGGTAAAAAAAAGAAAAAAATTCGTGTTAACATTTAAACAGTTATAAACAAAATGACAAGTTTTAAGATTTATAATATAAATATATATATATATATACTATTGATCCTAAACGTTTACACAAGTTATATATTTGGTTCCTAACATTTATAACGTTCACAATTAATTCACAACGTTTCAAAACTGTGTATTATTTGCCTTTCTATCTATCTTTATTAAGTTTATATATACAGATTGAGATTGATGATATGAAAATGTTTTAATTGAGTTTATATCATTTTCTTTTTACACGTAGGCAATTGAAATGACATAACCCATAACCCGATTACACCCTTCACACACCCGTTTACATCCATTCACTTACCCACCTGATTACACCAATTCCCAAATACCCACATACTTTCTCTCCAACAAACCCCCTACATCTTCTTCTCACTTTCTCTCTCTATTTCTCTTTGCAACACAGTCAAAAGACGCAAACATCCTTATCCCTCTGCTCCACAAACTCGATCTTCCCATGCCACAAACCTATCCCACCAAATCCTTGAGCTTGCTGATCTTGCCTCGTTCCAACTTTTATTTCTTTATGCCTTGTTTGGTTGATTAGATACTGAATCCTAGGTTCCAACTTTTAGTCTTTCCCTACATTTTCTCAGGACCCAAATGGGGAAAGTTTGTGGAAAAAGATATAAAATTGCATGTAAACCTGAATTTTGTGATGTATATACATACTGCGCGCTAACCTATTGGTTTTGGTGGCCGTAGTGTTTAAAGTTTATACTGGTTGCAAATAAGGAAAATCGCAAGTGTTCCTTAATTAAGTTAAATGAATTTATTAGGTCCAATGTGGTGCGGGTTTTTTTTTTTTTCTCCGTTAACTTGCTAAATTCATAATAAATTAGCAAACATGTACACTAGCCAAGAAGAACTTAACTTATATATATATATATATATATGAAGGTCGGAGAAGAATAAGATCGGAAGTGCACTGAGTGGTGCTTTAGTGAGCATTTTGGTAGGGCTTGCAGCAAGTAATTTGGGGATTATTGCGAATGAAGCTCCAGCATATTTGGTTGTTCTGGAGTTTTCTGCTCCCAATAGCCATTCCATTGTTGTTGTTTAGAGTTAAAGTTTTGCTTCTTTGCTCTAAATTTTTCTCTTTAGTAAAGCTAGAGAGAAAGTTAGGGTTTGACTGTGTTGTAGAGAGAAATAGAGAGAAAAAGTGAAAAGAAGATGGAGGGGGTTTGTTGGAGAAAAGGTGAAAGACATATATAGGTATTTGGGAATGAGTGTAATCGAGTGGGTAAGTAAATACTGAGCAAAAAAAAAAAAAGAGTGGGTAAGTAAATGAGTGTAACCGGGTTATAGGTTGTGCCGCTGCTGTTTATGTGTAAAAAGAAAATAATACTAACTAAAAAAACTGTCACGTCGCTAATCTATTAATCACCTATACACAAATCTAACAGAAACAAACGTAAGATGAATAGAAAGTGATTTTGAAATGTCAGAGACCAATTGTACATATTTTAAACGTTAGGGACTAAACATATAAACTTTGTAAACATTATAGATCAACACTGTATTTAATAAAAAAGAAAAATAAATTTTAAAATGTAGAATATGATGAGATAAAATTATTATTAAAGTACAGTAATATATATAATAACAAAATTAATTAACATACAAAATATGATTAGGTTAAAATTATCAAAGTAAAATGATAAAAGTATTCTTAAGTTCATGATGGGGAGGTATATTAATTTGAGTTAATATAGATTTATTTATTTATTTATTTTTGTTGTTGTAGTCAGAAATGAGTTGCTATAGGTTAAGATCTTATAAAAGAAATTGGATCTCCAAACCCTTGCCTTACTTTTGCAAGTGATTTTAAGTTTCTCAAATTTAATTTAATTTTTTTTTTAATTACATTCATTAAAATAACGTTTAAATGTGTCTCGCCTTAAAAACGTAAAGTTGATTGGAGAGTACAAAAACAATTTTTTTTTTTTTTTTTTTTTATAAAATAGGATTTAGACATATGGAATTTTATTTTATTTTTTAAAAATATAATTCAATAGTTAGAATAATGAGAATGTGAACTTTATTTCTCATAATAAAGGAAAAGAGGTAATGTTACTAAGTTACAATTATTATTATTTTTTACTATGAAAGACTTTACCATATGGGCTAGGGCTAGGGGTTTACCTTATTTTCCACCAAAAAACAGGTAAATCACTTTTATACCTATATATATATATATATATAAGAAATTGAAAACTGTGGAAAAAATTAAAGACATATATCTAATTATGATTATTCAAATGTTTTGAAGAGAAGATGAGGTTTATCTTTTGAGTTTTCAAACAGTGACCAAGGATGGAAAATGCATTTTTTGCCTATTTTATTTATTTATTTATTTTTTGAGCTTATCAGAGTCAAAGAAGAAGGTGGGGTCCGTTTTTGGAAGTTTGACTAGGGACTTCAAATCAGCTTCCATACACTTCCTAGATCACGGAAGATTTGGTCGTATCACAGAAAGAAAAAAGGGGCTATCCAGCTCACTAATGGCACTTAGCGACAATCGTAGAAAGGACAGTAGACAGTGGAATATTTATGGGGGGTAAGACTGGCATCTAAATGCGCCAAATAATTCTTGAGTGTTGCCCTCCAAATTCGTGCGTTCAGATGAAACAGTTTAGATACTGTTTAAGAGTTTGATTTTTGGAATTCATTTATTTCTTTCAATAAAATTGGGTTTTCTTTATTTCTTGTGAATTCAACGAGTCTATTATGAATTTAAGAGTTTGTGTTTAGCTAAAGTGAGATCTAGTCTCTTTTTGATAAATAGAATGAGATCTAATTTTTCACTCTTTACGTTCAACATAACATGGACACCTTTCAATTCTTTAGATTCTTATAATATTTGTTCATTCATTTCCGACTTTTTTATTTATGGATGTTTCATTAATAATACTTCTTTCTTGCACAAGAGGATGTTTGAGGTTTATTCCCCCTCAGATGTAAAATTACGAAGATTTATAAAATAAGGGAACTATAAAAAAAGGCTCTTTTATATAAGTACAAAAAGTTCTTCCACCTTACAAAGTATAAACCGACGTGGAAGTAAAAAGGGAGATTAAAAAAAAAAAAAAAAATCTATAAAACCGACAAGGTAAAAAAGTGTATGAAAACTTTTTTAACTTGCTCCAGAGACTCTATCTATATGTAGGACAGTAAACAAGTTAAACTAAAATTTCAATATTTTGTTCTTTTGATTTTGTTTCGAATATGAGCCGGATTTGAGCTCATCATCAAATTAAATTACATGTTTAAGTTTAATTTATTTTCTTGTCGAACAAGCTCAAGCTTATTTATTAGTTACTTGATTAACATTATACTTGCCACATATATAGTAAACAGGACTTAAAAATTTTACCCTTCAGAAATATATACTAATAATAATTAATAATTAAATTGTAATTAAAATTATATTATTTGAGTTAATTAGATATCATAATTTTCGTTTATAAACTTATAAAAGGTAGATTTACCAACATTATATTATTGAAAAAGATGGATAGAACCATTTAATGTCGATATAAATATTTATTAGGATTGTGTTTATATATAGAATTATCTATTATCTTCTTTAAAGAAAAACTAATATAATAAAATTATACTGAATGGTGTAAATAGGGATTTATAAGAAATATAAACTCATAGTAAAGTGGGTAGGCACTTTATGCGCTGATAGTACATTTAATTATCGGACCGTGCATTAGAGGAATCAAATATAATTGGGATATACCACGTTAGTGTTTTTTTTTTTTTTCTTTAATCGAAAATGGCAGTTTCATCAATAAAACGAATAAAGTTAACTTGATACTAAGTTAGTGTTTTCAGTTCAACAATGTCATATAAATATATAATCCAATTATTATTATTATTATCCTATGTAAGACTTGTCTATTTAACAAACCATATAATTTACTATGTTGAATATTCCAATAAATACTGTTTTATATTCAAACTTAACACACCTGGTGCAGAATATTTTAAAACAATTTAAGAGTATGCCTCTTAATTTAGAATTAATCAAAAATGTTTGTCTCATAAATCGTGCTCTATTTTTTTTTTTTTTTTTGAGAAAGAATTGTGCTCTATTTTAAGTTTTAAATCACACTGCTCAACATGAGCCATGTATCCTCTCATATATCAAGAGCGCTCCTTTAAGATTAAACTTTTAGTGTCCAATAATTATAAATATTTCTGGAGTACATTAGTTGTTCTCTTTCTTCTCAAATGAATAATAAATCCTACTAATTAAATTTATAGTGAGACCTACTATTTATGTTAAAGAAAGGAATATAACATTAATGTACTTCAAAAATATTTTATAATTTTCCATAGGGGTGCCTTTACCAAACTTGAAACTTTTCATCATAGTTAAAGAGATATGTGTCCTATGTGAAACCATCTGTGTTGACTGTTTAGGGGTCGTTGTAAATTTTTTTAATGCCATTGTCAAGGCTTTAGAGTGAAACCATCTGTGTTGACTGTTTAGGGGTCGTTGTAATTTTTATTGATGCCATTGTCAAGGCTTTGGACACACAGCGCAGCCGACAGAAATCCACGTATTTACAAAATTAATCTCAACCGTTGGAAGCTGTTATATGTCTAACTAAAAAAAGGGTTGTTATATATTGTCATCACTTATCACTTATCTCATTTGTAGTTGCTGAGCCCTAACTATGGTGAAACTTGTGGACTCTTTTCCTCCCCCTCCTTCTCCTCAAAAGGGGTAAGTGCGTAGCTTTTTATTTATATTTATTTCCTTTATTGAAAATCTGTTTTATTTTATTTTTTACTTTCTGATATTTGATACCACTTTCCCTCTTGTACCAGTGAAGAAATGTTGGTTTGGATCAAGGTAGCTACTGCCACAGTTGTCCTAGGGATCGTTCTTATCTCTCTCTTTCACGCTCTACGGAGGTGTAGATCCAACAACAACGATGCACCTCCCACAATTGAACTTCACGCTGCGATTCCGGGCGTCAACTTTGGGAATCCCGTCTGATACGATTAAAGGTGGCAGAAACTCTTTCTCTGTTATATATATATGTGTTTGTGTTGAGGAGTTTGTTCTAGACCTTGGTTTTTATATATATATATTTTTTTGCTTTTGCCATGTGAAGATTTATAAGTTTGGAATCGGGCCGAAAGGCCAAAGTACTGGCCATGGGTATTTATATTTGTTGTTAAGAAGATATGGGTGGATTTAATATATTGATAATTGTTGTTGGGTTTTACAACGTTTTTCATGAAATTTGTATTTTCACAGCTGGATTATCATGAATTTGTATTACCATCAATTTGAGAACAAGCCTCTGTGGTGCGAATGTGTGTTTCTTTTTTTAAAACCCAAAGTGAGCTTAAAAGTACTAAATTTAGGGCATGCCTTATATAGAGGTTATTCCATTTGACCATTTACACCCTCAAAACTGCACCGCCTTTAAATTCAGAGGTTATTCCAATAAGTCATCAGGAGGCAGTAGTGTTGCGATATCAGGCTCTCAGCAAGAGATTGACGCTCTTGACGCCCTTCTTCGAAGATCTGTGACTATCAAGTATATGAAAAGCCATAACGAGCAAGCTCACATAATGGCTGAATCTGATCAGCATAAAACTTTGACAAAATTAAACATAGAAATTTTAAAAGTTACATATATAGCAGAAATATCCACACAAAATATAAAATAAAATAAAAGATGTCTTTCACCATTTATTGATGGAATTTGTCTATTTGTATCTCATTTGTTGCCTGCAATTTAAACCTACAGAATTATTCAGCTATATAAGCTGCTTTGTTGAACTTAAATTAGCCTTGGGCTATCTAGCTTTTTGTATCTTTATTATGCATCTTCGGATATTCTATAATTATAAATTGGTTTGTTGTTCAGACGTCAGACACACGGACACATGCCTATATCAATATGGATGTGCGCACAAACTGTTGTGCTACAGTTTCGTTATTGTTTGGTATTAGAGAGAGAGAGAGAGAATTTTGAGACTACGTAAACTTGGGTCCACTAATATTTAGTTAGTCTGTAAATAATTTGATGAAAGCCTATTCCCCATCATCACGTATTTTCATACGTGTTCTTTCTTGCCCTTTATGCAAAGGAGGCATCCACAGCTACAACTCTTTGTCCAGTGCCTGACGTGTTAATTAGCTCATTTCATTACATATCTTCACTATAAGATAGGAGGCATCCACAACTACAACTCTTTGTCCAGTCCCTGACGTGTTGATTAGCTCATTTCATTACATATCTTTACTATAAGATAGGAGGCATCCACAGCTACAACTCTTTGTCCAGTGCCTGACGTGTTAACTAGCTCATTTCATTACATATCTTCACTATAAGATAGGGAACCAATTTATAATTATAACAATTCAATTGGATTTCCGTTTTGATGTGTAATTTTTGTTGTCTATTTGTTATAATATATAGTGATATAAAAGTGAGTTTGTGATTAAAGGCATTAGTGACACATTTGGCACTTGGACACGTGGCATGTGCACGTGTGATTTTGGTGTAGAAATTAACTAACTTATGGAAATTATTTTTTATGTAGAGAATAACTAACTCATGGAAGTTATTTTCTGAAAGATTATATTATTTTAGAATGGTGCTAATTAAATTGTCTACAAATTAAAGTGCTTAAATCATTTGTCATATACATAATTTTGTAAGAATACTCTTTAAGGGATTATCGAAATTTGCTTTCTGTAATTGGTGACTTTATTATATCCTGGAGGTGAATTCCCTTAACCCGGAAGCAAAACTCGTTTAGAGTGGGGGCAATTATTACCTTAAAGAAAGTGATTACATACCTTAAAGTCGTATTTATTTTCTGATCTTAGTAAATTCCCCAACAATTTTAAGGTGATAATAAAGTTTGTGATACGAATGTCTTGCGACAAGAGGCTGTTGTTCAAATCTTTACGGTAAAACATTTCATTTATAGTTTTTTAATCTAATATTGTTCTATGAATTATTGCTAAACATTCCGTGTGATAAACTGTTTTGGGTAAATTCATTTATTAGCATTTGATGTTCGTAATAGACATTATTTGAATATCATTGAATCGGTTTCACGTTTCGTAGAATTCAATTTTGTTCTCTTATATTCTTATATAATAGCTGTATAAGATTGATTCTTTTTGGCTAAATACGTTGAGTTTGGCGAATATATAAGATATTAAGATCACGTTTGTTTCTCTTTTGGTTTTCTGCGAAACAGTAATATAAACAGTTTGTTTTTATTATGTTGTTTACAGTGACATTGTTATATTGAAGCTTTGGGTTATGTTGTTACTATACCCATATAATTGTTTCGGCTGATTGATCAATTATGTTTGCAGAATATATAACCAAATTTATGGTTATATTGTTTGCCTAATATATAACTGTTTATTCTTTTGGGCTTTCGGAAACACTAATATATAAGTGCATGAATATTATTGATTATTGCAACATTCTAACACTATTTGTTTTAAGTATGGTTTATATATAAATTATCTTTAGCATATATGATGAGTGATAATAGTTATATTAATTTCTACATGATAAAGTATAATGTAATATACTTATGTGGATTGATTCACCGTACTCTCAATGATTAAATCTCATGAATTTGATGCCTAAAATGTAACTACAAAAATGCAAGAAAAATGGAAGAATTATAAGTGCATGACCCTACTACATTGTTTTCTTGTAAAATCACAAATAATTAAAAATTAAAAAAAAAAAAAAAAAACCTTATTTTCAAGTGAAATTTCATAGAGCTATACTAGACGAGTGTTAGATTAATCTCCAAAAATCCGTTTCCCCACATCAATTTCCAATAAGAACAGAATTTCCATGAAAATTCACTATTCACACAGAGCTGATAGAGCAGTAAAATTTCTCAACAATTCACCATAAAACCCTAATTTTCTTACCTTTAAATGGATGGAAATGGAAGCCCTATCCAAGTGATAATATTTTTGAGGAATGATATGATACTTGAAGAAAAACAAACAAAAGCTCCCTTTGGAGCTGCTGGAACCTGTGGGTCTCAAGGGAAAGGGAGAAAGCTTGAGCTTTCTTTCTTTGCATGTGTGAAAGGGTGGGGTTTTGGAGCTTCTACCTCTTCTATTTTCTAGGTGAGAATGTTAAAATGAAATGGAACTAGAGGGGGTTCATTCCTGGGGCTGCTGGACCCGTGAGTGAGAGGGAGATGGGAGAGTCTTTTCTTTCTTGTTTCCTTCCCCCAAGTTGCTAGACCCGTGGGTCTACCAAGAGGAGAAGAGATTTTCTTTTCCTTTTCCTCCTCTTCTTGTTTGCTTTTAGAGAAAGTGAGAAAGTAAAAGGGTGGGTGTGATTTGTATGACCGGTTCTAGAGGAAGAGAATTAGGCTAGTGTATTACATATGTTACCTTGCATGTGATGCAAATTAAAACGTGGGGGCACATGGCAAATTTCCATTGGGCCACCAATTTAAGTGTAATGACTAAAGTGCCCTACATGTAAATTTAATTGCCTTAATACTAGTTTGAGGTTTGGTTAATTAAATTATATGCCTCACTAATTATATTGTGTCTATATTAAAATGGTATAGTATCTAATCAATTTAAATTAATTTATCATCCAATAGTAAAATCTATTACTATCAATTTAAATACAATTTACCATGTAAATTATTGAACCTATAATCATTTATGACTTAATATTAATATAATTAATTTATAATGCTAGGTGGTGTGGGGCATCACATGTGGGATATGAGCTTGGGATGGAAATTTCCCTTTTTCATTAACAGATAATGTGGTGGTCAATTTAGAAAGATGGCTTCTAAACTCTTTATTATCTTCAACCAAGCGGTTGAGAATAGCATCATGCTTTTGAATGGTTGATTTATGCTTTTGATTAAATGCATCATACATTTGATTAGCCTTAGTTTGAGCTTCAATGAATGCATTAAGATTATGCTCAAGTGAATTAGATGATCTTGATGATGGTTGTGATGCATGTTGTGTGGGATAGGATTGACAAAAATTCCTTTGTGGCAATGATGATTGTTGGGGAGAACTAGTGTCAGTCTTCCAACTAAAATTAGGGTGATTTTTCCATCCAAGGTTATAAGTCTCAGAATAAAGGGAATAAGACTTCTTACAATTACCTATGGCCCCACATTGTTCCTCATAAATCCTTACAAGATTAGGTAGTAATGGGAAATCCTTGATGGGATACCTCATGAATTTCAGCTTGGTAGCCTTGTTTGGCTCCAACAGTATCTTTCAACTTCAAGACCTCAATCTCTTTGGTTAATCTCTTTGGTTAAACTCTCTAGTTTGGCCTTTATGGTATCTTCTTCCTTAGGTTGATAAGTTCCTCTACCAACAGTAGTAGAGGTGGCCCTAGACCTATCTATGCTCTCAGTGGCACTTGGCCTAGTCCAAGTACTTGAGTTCTCAGCAATCTCATCTAGATAGTTACAACTAGTCACTATTAACAAAATATAAATAAAAGAAAAAAACATAGAATAATTGTTTCCTAATACATTTAAACTCAATCACTTATTAAAATGGGATTCGATGTTATTTTGAATCCCAAATATTAATTTACTATCGATCTTGAAGTAAATTTCGCTGCAATTTTCTTTTTAATGTAAAAATTAAAGAATCCGTTCAAAAATCATATTTCATTTTATTACGAAGCCTAGTTTTTTACAATATTCATGATGGAAAAGTCAAATATTATAGTTGTATATCTTATCATTTGCAGTCAAATAAAAAATAATATTTACTAACATATCCCTTTTTAACTAACTAAAAACTAATTAGTATTTTCAAGTAAAAAAATTAGACCAACCTCATATTTTATAGTAATAATAATAATAACGATATGTCAAATATTCTTCTAATGTGTTACCAATTAAAATAATAATAAAAATACCCTAACAAATCGTTTAGAGTTAATCAAACAATAACACCACAACATCTAAATCCCAAGGTTTTAAATATCTTAACTTTGGGTCTCAAATAGCAAACAGCTAAAGTCTGAAACACACTATCATTAAAAAAAATTAAAAAACAAGTTGATAGAAGAAATGCTTAGGAATTTGTTAGGTAAAATGAGTTTTCGTTTTTTGTTTTGGTATAGACCACCAGTTACAAAATAGGTTAAATGACCATTTTATGTTTTTGAATTTTTGGGAGCAATATTTAATTTGGGAGGCCAAGTATAAATTTTCTCCCAAATTTAAAAAAAAAAAAAATATATATATATATATATATAGTTAGGGCCATGGCCTCCCTCGATCTACACGTAAATTTTATCCCTGAACGTGCATATGTGTTCAAGAGAAAGTATAACCGGAGTGGAATCCATGATCATGATGAAAAGTAGATTTGGAAATAATTGGAAGGAAAACTCTGATAAAAACTATTCATTTAAAAATCTACAACTGGTCGAACGGTTTTCTTAGGTTTACTCAACATCCAATAGTTCGTAGGGGTCAATTAACGTGGATTTTAGGGAATAAAAGTTTGACGCATGCTATGTCCTTGCTAATGGCTTGTATTGCAACGATTAGTCTAACAATAATACAAAATAACATTTCGTTTTTAATTCCTTTCTAACAAGTTACAAGTAATTCCTTCCTTTCGTTTTTAATTCGTTTTAGCCGTCTCCCATGATTCCTTACGTGTAGAGCTTATTATCGACAAAATTCAAAAGAAAGCGAAAAGGATGTTGAGAAATTAATTTGTAATTATCATCTTCGGCGGATACTTCACCCAAGAGGAGATATAGCTTAAGGTATTAAAAAATAATAAAATACAAAAAAAGTTTGTAGAAAGAAAAGTTTTCGTTTGTTGATAAATAGATATTTTTATTAAAGGAAAATGGAACCCCAGACCTCTATATAATAGAAGTCATTTATGTGTGAGGGTATTGCAATGCAATATAAGAAAACATAGCAATAATTAAGTTATCGCTTAAGCAATGCGATCTAACTTATCCGCGCTTCCTGAATAGCAACTCTCTTCTTTCAAGTTTTCCAGGTAGGAAGGTTACAATCCTCACTTCCTTATTTATTCTCCCTTTCTCTCACTTGGTTTCTTTCTCGTTAGTTTTCTTAACTTGGTTTTTGGCCATGCATTTTGTCAGCTGTGTTTCCTGTATATGTGTTCTCTTTTTGGAAATTTCTTCTTTGATCTCCTAATTGAGGTTGGATTATGAAGGGGTAATGGTTTTTGTTGCTAGAGATGAATTTGGTGGGTTGTTGTTATGAAACATAACTTGTAAAACAAGATTAAAGAAGAGAGAAATTATGCAAAAAACTTACATGAATCTACGGAAGCTATCAATCAAATATATGAAAAAATAGGGTTGCAACTCTATTTATATATCGTAACCCTTTCCGGTGCAAAACAAAAATATCAATTCAGTTTCTTTGCCCCACTCCGCCCATAAGATCCTTGGCAAGTTTGTCCAATAATATATGCGAGTCAACTCCAACAATTGGTTGGTTTCTCAAAGGAGTTTTTGGCGTATAGAAAGAAAGAATTAGGTCCTTGAAATGGCTTTGCAGACATTATGGATGGAGATGTTAATGGAAGAATGGATTGTGTAATAAAGTGGGATGGCGAGCTCGAAGTTATACACGCTTGCAACAATAAGTCTAAAATGATAACTTTTAAATTTTTAATATACCACTAAAATAATTATATATATAAAATTATTGTGAAATTTATTGTGTCGGTTATATTGTTACCCTTACGAAGGATATATAGTTGTAAAAATTATTGTAGTCGAATATATGTAAGAATTGTTAAGATAAAATATGGTTATTTGTTGTTATGTCCACACCTTAGTTGTAGAGTCTGTCTTTAGCATATCCCTCACCTTGGATTAAAGGACACCCTATAGCAAACAAAAACAAATCCGAATTGGATCAAGAAAATTATTGTGTCCTTCATTGCTATCATTCCTTATAAATTAAAGGATGTGCAATTATGAAAGTTATTATGTTTGCAACATTGTCACTCTCCCTTGCTATGGTGGTAAAGTTGTGAAAATTCTGGTGAAATTTATTATACCTTTTACGTTGTTACAAAGTTATGAAAATCTTGTGAAATCGAGTGTGTTTATCACTTAATCGTGGTAGTATCATTGTTGCACTCACAAAGGATGTGGGTTTTTTTTTTCTTCACCGTATGCGGACCTTTAAGTGGCCTTTATTGAAACTGCAGGGCTGTTTATTTCAAGCCCACGTGGTGAGGAGCCGGTCTTTTTAAAAGAGACAGCTTCCCCAAAATGTTTGACAGCCTTGGGGCTTATTAAGCTTTGACCAACAACCAGGCTCAATTCATTCAAACACTGTACCAAAAGGCCTCCCTTGCACTATCTATTTTTTATTTTTATTTTTTTATGAATAAACAAAGACTTCATTGAAATGAAATAATGGAAGGTTTTCACTCAAATTAGATGGAAAGAAACCAAAACTGATTACACAGTAGGAAAAACCAGCAAGGGTTTCCGCAATCCGTTCTGCCCAGATCAACAAATGGTAAGCGGGCAAGATTCCATCCGAGCAATTAGGGAGAATAACGAATCGGCTTGTCCATGGTAGCCAAGACCATGCGATTTTGGAGGGGCACTCTAAAGTGAGATGCTTAAGTGACCTTACCCCCATAAAGATATGGTAGGGGAGAGATTCAAACTTGAGATGAGATGAGATAAGCCCCCAAATCAAGCCCCTAAACCAGTAGCCAAGAGAACTGACACTTCAACGGAAGGAATTGCCGGAATTCCAAGGTTACAAGCCAAATCGTTACAATGAGGGAGAAAGACAAAAGGGCCGTACCGGTGGAGGAGGGGGGAAGGGACGGCACCTCTAAAGCAAAGAGCGGTGGCATGGGTGGAAGGGAGAGGTGACGGTGGCGACACGAGTCGCACGGCCTAGATCTCCCTCACACGGAGGTGAGGGTGGCCACGTGGCCGAAGGAAAGGGAGGCTTCGTCAATCAGAGGGAGTGTAGGGGCCGGCAGCAGGGGTTTGGTGAGGGTTGGATGCGGCGTCGGCTAGGGTTTGGTATTTGAGAGAGAGAGTTTTGGAGGTGTCTCTTTTCTATCTTGGTCTTTTGTGATTTCAAGGGGTTTTGAATAGTGTGATTCTACTCTAATGATCCATGACTTGGTATTCGGAAAAGAGACGAGGCAAGTCATACAAGTGATGATGAATTTACCAAGAACTGAAGCTTAATGTGATGGCGCCTATTTTGGAATTTAACGAAGGAAAATCAAATGGTGTGGGTGACTTGAACCAGAAGAAAGATCCAGGATGCTTGGGAAAGAAAAATCTGAAAAACTTTGTGAGAATAAGATTGAACAAAAGACAGTTTATGAGCAATTTCTGAACAACTTTGAACAAAAGACTGAGAAGGCAGGTCAGTTCGTCCTGAGACAATTCGAAATCTTCAAGCTATGGTAATTACTTCTAATTCTGATATAGTTTTTCCTTTTTCTTTGGTAGTCATATTAAACAATAGATTACTTGATCTTTTGATTAGCTCGAGTAATTAAAATAATATGGATAGCTCGTTAACAAGAAAAAAGATTGTGTTGTTTGGAGAATTTCCATCTCTTTCATACATTTTAATCATTTATAGTGAACCTTATTAGATGAATTTTATTTGAGGCGAAGGGTGAGTAATGGAATTGAAAGTTTTTTTACCCAAAAAAAATAGGAATTGAAAGTGAAAAATGAACCTGAGAGGTAGCTCAAAACCACCTACCCAAAGTGGGTATTAAAATCTTGTGCTTATTATTGTAAACTTACTAATAGGGTGTTGCGTGTCTCTTTGGAATTAGTCTTGGTGCGCATATTTACAGAATGCTGGTTTGGACACCTAAGGGTATATATATATATATATATATATAAAAAGTGAAATCTTAAGTACGACCCAAATCCATTTTTCTATGGACTTAAGTACATGACCAAATTCTAACATATCAAACCTATACCAAACTATTCCACTTAAAAATATACAGAGCAAATGTACACTTTTTAAGTCGAGGTTGAATACATATCAACATAATAAAATCTCAAATATATTTGAATTCTCTAATGACTAAAGAGTCTCCATATAGTGGAAATATTTGGCAAATTTCGAAGTGCACACTTTAGGAATAGCTAATAAACCAGCTTCTACAACTCCACAAATATCCGTTTATGTCGAATCTTCCTCGGAGCTCTAAATCTCAATCTTAAAAATGTTAGAATGGGTTGAACTTAACAACTCAGTAATTAAGAAATACATAGTGCTCAACAAGAAGGGCCAAGCTGTCTATGATCTTTTTTTTTTCTTCATCAAGGAACTGAACATAAATTTTTTAGGTAATTAAATCCAGTAATAATGAGAAAAGAGTAATTTACTTTGAATACATAGAATTGGACTAAAAATACATAGGATCAAATAAACTAGTGCATGATCCATTCGAATTCGATAATTTCTTTCAAAATAACGAATGCATAAATACTGGCTAACATAATAATTTTCTTTCAAATACTATGGTAGATTGGGGACAGTCGGCCAATAATTTGAAGAAATAAATTTTATTTACTTTTTAAATGAAGCTTGAGGTAAAAAATTGTGAATACTCAAAAACTGATGTGTCTATATATTATGAAGTCAACAAAAAGTAAAAAAGTATTAATTTTACGTTATAGTAAAGATGTGGTGTAAAATAATATAAAATTTTATATCATTTTTTTAGTGGTTTAAACATAATAAATTATTATAACAATACACCAAACATATGGTGAGATAAACTGGTGTGTACCAAACAAGTTTAAGTTTTTCAAATGTAAATACGAACCAAATTTTGTATATTAGCCTAAAAAAATTGAACTACGAACCTGTCCTTGTATATTAGTCTAAAACTTAGCCTAAATAGTTAAAATTAAATTAACATGTCCAACCTATATTTGTGCATCAAAAATTGTAAATGCACAAAGCAAAAAACTGGATCCTATTTTGCAAATGCAGGTAAATTTATCCTGCCATGATAATGACCCAAGCCACCGCTAACCTTGAGAGCATTCACAGCGGGTTAGCAATAGTATATCTACTCTAGCTTTTCAAAAATCCATTTTTCTACTTTACCTATTATCTTTTAGAACATATCTCACATCTCACTCTCTATTTTACCGTACATACTATTAAAATATTATTATTTTTTTTCCCACTTTAAAAAAAAAAAAAAAAAAAAAAAAAAAAAAAAAAAAAAAAAAAAAAAACCAACCACTTCACAAATCTTATAAAAACTACTCCATGGCATCAAGCTCGGAGCCAACTCCAGATCATTCAACATTAATCTAACCTGGGAAGCTCTGGTATGGACCTCTTGTTCCTCCTTATTTGTTAACCAACACTTTGTACAACCCATTGGCCTTGAGATTAAATCCCATAAATCCGATTAAAGCTGAGTTTGGTTTATTAATTTCACGTGATGCAAATATGAGATTCTCACATGCTACTAGTAGGAAATCAGGTGAAAATTGAGAATCATTGCGTGTTATTTGCTTGCAGATACTAAGCTGGGACTTGCCCACAATCCTCACGCCAGTAACACAAAACCAAACACCACACCCCACGCCAAACCACCAAATACAGTGAACCCCACGCTGGAACCTACGCCCAACAACCAAAAATATAGTGACCCCATGCTGGAATCGAAACTCACCATAAAACCCAAACCCACAATCAATCGAAACCCAAACCTTCAGATCTGCCACAGAGGGACTTAAGGATGCCCTTGATTTCGATCTGGGAGGAGAAGGGGATGGTCTTAGTGCGATTTCGTTTATTAATTTCACGATGGCTATGGTGAGAGATGCAAGAGAGAGAATTTCTGAAGCGAAGAGAGGAGAGAGATGCTAGATGTCTAAGAGAGGAAAGAAATGAGAGAGAATGAATAAACAAAAGAAAAATATCTTTACCTATTGTGACCAGTACTCGATATTGTTACCGAGTACTGTAGTATGATGTATTTTTTTTTAGCAACAATAAAGAACCGGATGGGAGGGTGTTTTGTGAGTGTTTTTGCTACAGTAATAGCTATTCTACCTAAAACGTGACTTTAGCTTCCCGGATGGGAATGCTCTTAGTAGTACTGTAGTTGATAAAAGGTCCAACACAAATGTGCCATCGTAATTGTTCCAACTTGCAATTTTGTTGTTCTTAAGTATAGGGGGTCCAGAGTAAATAAACATAGACCAACGACTCAAATCGGCCCATATGATAAGTTCAGAATAAGGCGAGGTAAAAGGTATCATGTCCGGTGCTTATGATCAGAGCGGCTACGGGATTATGGTGCGTGATCTCTTGAAGGGTGAGCCCTCCTGTTCTCATATGCTTTACTTAAAATTTTCATCCACATTTTTATTAGCCCTCGATCTCCCATCAGTATTTTAGCAATTCATTTTAATATTTTAATACAATTCCAATTTTCTAATCTTCCAAACACAATTTGGTCTAATATATTAATACTAGATAATATTATAATACATTTCCCATGTTTTCATATTCTAAAAACAATTCGTTCTAATATTTTAATACCACTCACTTACTTGAGCTTATTTTGCAAATAAACAAAATATGAAAAAGGGAGCGGAATGTTAATTATTTTGCAAATTTAGGAGCGGAATGTTATTTCCCTAGACTAAGGTATAACGAGTCTAATTTTCCTAAAAGAAGTGGGTGTCAGTATTATTTACTCTATTTTTTAACCTCCGTTAGACAACCTTTTACTTCTGTTAACATAAACAAAATTAAAAACAAAAAGAAACTAAAACTCTCATGCTCTCCCTAAAACTCTCACGTTCAATAAACCCATAGTCTCACCGGAAAACCTTCACGCATACTTGACCTTATTTGGTCCTCTGTTAGGGAAAAAATGGAATTAAATCTACACCGTATCAATGACCAAATTCTAGATCTCATCCATTCAGGTAAAAAAAAAAAAAAAATTCCAGATCTCATCCAAAAGAACAATTAGAACTGCTTAAATAATTATCGATCTTTGATTGGCGATTAGGAAAACAACTGATAACCATTTCACAAAGTGACCAATTCATGTTGAATTGGGAGTTCTATATATATCCATCCAAATCCACATCTTTATCTTGTGAGCCCAAATCAATTTCCCTTATGAAAATTTCCCAAATGGGCCAACTGAAAGAAAAATGCTCAAATTCACACTATTATTCATAAACCTAAGCAAGTCAAGACTCAAAGAGTAAAACCACGGAATGACTTGTACGGAAAGAATCAAATTTTCATAAACCTCAGTAATGGAATTAAATCACTTTATTCACCATTTAATCAGAGAGTTACGAAGTCTAAATAGCAGATCCACAAGCAAACTGCAAAGAATTCATGATCATACAATTCAGCAAAAAAAAAAGAGAAAAAGAAAAAAAGGCAATTCAATCTGCTTAATTCAAACTAACAATTGAACAAAAACAGAGCACCCATGCATGAGCATGATTACTCTGTTTCAACTATATGAATGAAGGTGATTTTCTCCTCTAGAAGCTCCAAACGATGGGAAGCCTACATAGTAACATAGTAATAATAGTATGTATATTGGAGTCTCATCAGTGATCAGACAGCGTTGACGTTCAGAGTTGTAATTTGGATATTGTCTTGGCTGACGCTTGTAAGTTGTAACACCCTCGCCACCAGCAACAGCAACCATTTGGGCACCATTGTTGTTAGTTGTAAACATGCGTAGTACGAGACTGAGTGTGATCATGAGGAATTGAGGATGACCAGGCTATTAGGCTAAGTATTTTGAGTAGCAAGTTTAACGTCCAAAAGCAACGTCATACCGGTTCGCAAACCGGAACCGGTAACCTTTTGTTCCATCTCGGAAAAAATTTCGGACCATTTTGGCTAATTTCGGCCGTTCCAGCCAGTTTCGGCCAATTCCGGTCGAAAAACTAATTCCGGCTGGCATGGAAATCGAAGGTAGAGAATATTAAAAAAGAAAAAGAAAAAAGAGCAGTCACAACTCTCAAACCCATGCCCCATAGCCCACGTCGCCCTTACTTCTTCTTCTTTCTTCTTTCTTCTCAGTTTTTGACTTTTTGTCCGCCCAGCCGCCCAGGCTTTCTTCTACTTTAGTCTGCTAATTTTCTTTACTTCCTCTTCTAAACTCTTCTACTTCTTTTTACTTTTACTATTTTCTTTTCGGTTTAAGTGCCAGCCAGCTGCCTAACCTTCACGTGTTGTACTTATAAAAATGAAAAAGAATAAAAATGGAAGAAAAGTTATCACCTAAAGCCTAAACCTTACAAATTGGAGGTATCCTTAAAAATTAAAATGGAAGAAAAGTTATCAACTAATTACATATTTCCTTTTGGTTTAGTTTCAAATTTTCCATTACTCAAATATTCATTTTATTTTGCAGTGCCTTTGACTAGTCTTTATTCTTTTGGGTTTATTAATATTATTATTATTATTATTATTATTATTATTATTATTATTATCTAAGTGGTGTTTCTTTATGTTTTATATTTTTATTATTTATTATTTAAATATAATAGTCTAATATATATATGTAGCAGTAAAGCTGAAACGAAATGCTAGAATTGACCGCCATCGAAATATTCCATTCTAATAACCAAACTGGAATAGATACCGAAACAGTATTCACAACATTTATATATATAGGATTTTTTTTGTTTAATAATATTATTTTTAATACTATTTTGTAAGAAAATACTGTTTCAAAACAATTGAGGGAAATAGGTTTCTCGTCTCTAGAAGAGACGAGTTCCAGTTGAAACTCGTCTCTAGGAGAGACAAGTTCCACTTAAATGCCATGCAATTTTGCCACGTTTGCAATCTGAAAGGAAAAAGAAGGTCCAGCTGGAACTCGTCTCTTCTAGAGACGAGTTCCACTTAAAATGAAAAAAAAATCTATCTCAAAGGCTGAAACTCTCACTCAAAAGCTAAAAGCTGAAACTCTTTTTCTCTCTTGCTCTCTCGGTCTCAACTCCCTCTCTTTCCATAGCAACTTCCTACCCAGCTGCGCAAGGTTGACGCATGGCGGTGCTCGTTCAAACCCCGGTGCGTGATCGAAGGCTGGCGATGCGCGATCGAACCCCGGTGGTGCACGATCGAGATCTCGCGGCGTACGCTCGAGGTCTGGCGGTGCTCGTTCAAACCCCGGTGCGTGATCTTGCGATCTTGATCATGAATGGATCCATCAGATCCTTGGCGTGGTTCTTGATCAACGTTGACGAACCGATGGGGATCGCGACTCGTGATGGTGGGGGTTTTGGGTTACCGATTTGGTGGTGGGGGTTGGGTTATGGGGTTGCCGGTGTTGTGGTGGTGGCAATGGGTGGCCAATCTGGCCGTTGGGTGTTGCGGCGGCGTCATTGTTTGGGTTGGGGCCTTGTTGACACCGTCGTTTGGGGTTTGAGATTTGGGATTTGGGTTGCTCCGCCTCCGACGGTGAAATGGGTTTGGGCTTTGGGTTTTGGGTTTCTCCGACGGCAAAATGGGTTTGGTCGATGGGATGTTGAAGTGTGTTTTTGTTGATTGATTTTTTGCTATGTTGGGATGTTTGAATCCAATGGGTTTTTGGGTATGTTGTTGTGAGTTAAATTTGGGTTTTGGTTTTTGGGTCTTTAGAAAATCAAAATTCATCACAAGCTGATGAAGGTGCATCAATTTCTGGCGCGGTGTGCATCTCAACCACCATGATTGGAGCTAGAATCATGTCAGTTCCGGCTTGGTCTTAGGCATACTTCCTGGGTTCCTTTCCATTTTAGCTGTGGCGTTTTTCACAGATGTCACGGTGGAGTTCTTATTGAGGAAGGAGAGAGATGTACTCATCTGGAGTTGCAGCTCCATCGAGACAGATTTCAATGGAACTCGTCTCTAGCAGAGACAAGTTCCAGCCAATTTTTTCCATATCAATGGAACTCGTCTCTGGTAGAGACAAGTTCCAGCTTATAATTTCAATAGCCAAATTATTTTAAATAACAGTGTTCACGCCGGAGTAAGATGGATTTAAAAAATTTTGTGCAACTCGTCTCTACAAGAGACGAGTTCCAGCGGGTAAAATTCCGCCACGTCAAAATGCCACGTAAAATTTTTTCACTGGAACTCGTCTCTTGTAGAGACGAGGCTAGATAACTCATTTGTTTCAAAATAGTCATTTTTTGCAAAATTTTTGTTAAAATCAGCCTATCGTGCGTTTTCCCCCTATATATAGCTATTGTCATCTTTTGGAAGAGAGTATGGAAAGGGCTTGGGCATGTGAGCTTAAGTAGCTAAAACAAGAGTGTGTGAGGCCATACATTGTGAATTTGGCTTAAGGGTGTTTTTATATCAAGCTTTTTCTATGGCCTGGCTTAGTTATTACTTTGTTATATATGGGTTATGAATCTGTGTTTGTGAGGCCATATATTGTGAATTTGGCCTGGGTTTTTACAGCGAGTTTTTTTTTTTTTGGGTATAGGAAGCTTTTTTTTGGCTAAATTTTGTAGGGAGCTTTTTATATGGCATCACTTATTACTTTGTTATATATTGGCTATGACCTTCTTTGGCTCATAATTGTGTATCTTGGTTTGCTTTTTGTAATGTGCAGTCCTTGTATCCTCAATTACTTTGTATTTTTTTTTGCTAAGTGCCTCAATTACTTTGTAATCTTGCTTTTTGTTTGGCTCATGATTGTGTCTATGGCCTCATTTATTACTAGTTGGTCTTAGTTTTTTACTTTTCATATATTCGGAAATTGCCTTGTCAATGTTCTAGTTTATCAACGATATACTAATCATTCACGCTTACTAATTACTATCCCATTTAAATAGATACGATAAATATATATAAAAAAAATCCAATAATTCATAATCCCAATAATTCACAAATAGTCTATTTTATGATGATTGTTTTTTACCATTTAGCTAATTAATATATATATATATATATATATATATAAAGACCTAGACTAAATATGAATATGAATATATCTACTTTTGTATACTCTTATATCTATTACATAGGAGTGTGTTCTGCTCCTCTAAAGTGATGTTTGTGAACCATTTAGCTTGCTTCTAGTTTATTTCCTTCCATACCAAAAGAAAATGCAAACAATTATAATTGATCTATTTCTCATAATTATTCTTGCTGTGTTTTTAACAGATTTATATACAACAAGTTCTGAGAATTCACACAAAATTAAATAACTATGTAGCCACTACTATATATAACTCAATTAATACTACATAAAAATGATTAATTTCTATCATTTTCTCTAAAAGCAAATAGGTAAAGTTAGTTTGATATGTTTTATGTCCATCATTCCATATATATAACTAGAAAGTGGAGGAGCTATCAAATGCATCATCAAACACGTAGAAGTTATAAGATTTAGTTGATCAACGATATAATCTTGGCTCTCCTTATATTGGTCTTGCGCCAAGCTTAAATTTTATATTCAATTGATAGAGAAATTTCATAATATCCATGTCTCAAATTTGTGTATCAACTACTAATTTGACATGTAATAGATGTCACTCACTGAGACCATGGCAAACATCATCAGATGTGAGGGATGAAAAAAAATTTAAAAAAAAAATCAAATTGAAAGACTAAAATAAGAACACCCCAACCAGAAAGAGGTGAAAAAAAAAATTAGTGAGACATGATAATTTTTTGGGCTATTTAGTATTTATCTGCTTCTGATTGGCCGTTCAACCCATTAATTTTGAAATGGACTTAAATCTACAGAATACCAACACACAATTGTAGATCATCTGAAAGAGCAATTAGATCTGCATCAATCATAGTCTTTGATTGGAAATTAAGAAAAAAAGAAAGAACCATTTCGCGAAAAAAAAGCAGATGAAAAAAATGACCTCTACATGTAGATTTTGGGCTTATATATATATATAAATCTTTCCAAATCCACGTATTTATTTTGTGAGCCCCAAACGGAATATTTGGATTTGGAAGCCCAAATCAATTTCCCCTATAAAGACTTCCCAAACGAACCAACAAAAAGGAAAAAAAGCCCAAATCCACACTTTTTTATTTATTAATAAACCATGAATTAATAATGAATTACTGTCATAAGCCTCAGCAATGAGAAATAGAGACATGTTCAAATTTTCATAAACCTCAATTAGTATTGGAGAAAAATCACTTTATTCACTATTCAATCCAACAGAGGGACACACAACATACTATAGATTATGCAAAACGGAAAAAGAAAAGGATAAAAATAATACATAATAAGTAAACTGCAAACCTCACAAGTCACACCATATTGACTACTGACAATTCATGCTACGTAATTCAAACCAACAAAAAACAGAGCATGCATGACAGCATGAGCATCGTTAACTTGTTTCAACTTTATGAACAGACGTGATTTTCTCCCCTAGAAGCTCCAAACGATGTGAAGCCTACATAGTCATAGTAATAGTATATTGTAGGGTCAGAAAGTGTTTACGTTCAGAGCTGTAATTTGGATATTGTCTTGGTTGCTGCTGGTAACGCCGTCGCCGCCAGCAAGCATTTGGGTACCATTGTTATTAGTTGTAAATTTGCGTAGCGCGAGAATGAGTGCGATGATGAGGATGACCAGGCTAAGTATTTGAGCAGCAAATTTAACATCCAAAAGCAAAGACATCTCTTCCCTGCAGTAACAAATTCTATCAATACTACTGGAAACAACAAAAATAAAATTAGAGAAATTGTAAATAAAAGATATTCGACTATTGTCACCCGTGTGGAGGAGAATACAAAGAGAACGATTGAGTGGAAGGAAGCGGAGGCAGAGAATATGGAAAGGACTTGCGGGGGCGCAATACCGGAGCTATAAATTCTGGGTTGTGGAGTGGGTTGGGGTTGTAAGCTGAGCTTTATATTAGGTCTATCTTTGCCTCAAAGGTGGGGCCGAGCAGTCACCATCACCTATGGAAAATTTTGTTGGGACACAAAACTTCAAACTTTCGAAGATTTTTGTTGGAACACAAACCTTCAAATCAGCAACACCTGTTGTTACTTTTGATGGAGCACAAAACTAGCTTTACACTTGAGCAGAATTCACCATAACCTGTTGGAATCTCCGACTGTTGGAAAACAAACCTTTTTTTTTTTTTGATAACAAGGCGATAGTTTATTAATGAGATAAATCAAACTGTACAAATGGAGAAAGAAAGGAAGGGCATTCTTCTAACCAGATAGAAGCCTCTTCCTTCTCTTTAGCAAAACCCACAAGAGTTTGTGCTACATGATTACATGATTTATGAATAGCTAAAAAAGAAATGGGTCCCAAAGATCTTTTGACATCTTGAATTTGCTGTATAACCCATGCAAGTTCGGTGCAGCACTGTAGACCATCCTTCAATAGAGAAACAAAGGAAGCATTGGAACACTCGAGGATAAATGAGTGAAATCCCACATCAACACAGAATTGAAGGGCCCGCAAAATGGCTTGAGCAATTCTCCACATGCAATTCCCACCCATTGCAAGTGGTTCACAAACCTTGAACTCACCCTTTGCTCTTGCACACTTCTTTTGACAAACTTGCCTTCTCATATTTGGAAACTTCCTTCTAAGTTTAACGACAATATTAATCATTTACTATTACTATTCTACTAGACAATGGCCCGGGACAAGTTATCAAAACACTTCTTTGGGCTTTCTGTAGATTTTTTTTTAATTGCCATTTTTCAACATTAGTTTTTAGTGATTTGAAATTAAAAATAAATAAAAATTTGTGTACTAAATATGTGTAATTTATTCCATTAAAACTTAAAAGCGTAATTTATAAGTATTATATCTTCCATAAAGAAAAAAAAGGCATAATATCACAAAGAAACTTACCTAAAAAAATGACAAAAATATGAATAATTTAAGGATGCAATGAAGTACACAACTAAAAACTCTTTATTATTTTTTTTTTTTTTTTTTTTTTCCCTTCTATGCCTAATTGATTAGTGTAAGGTAATCTATACTATAATGTAAAACTGAAACTTTTTTTACTTTTGGTTGATCTCATAATATTGCTCCACATAAGCTTTTGAAATCTCACAATTTTACACATCATTATTTAAATATATATTTTCTAATTGAATATAAATTTTATTATATAATTAAACATTCCATTAGAATCTTGACACATCATATTTTTCTTTAATATAAATAATATATTATTCCATATATACAACACAATCATAATAAATATCCAATACTAAAATATATTCCATATATAAACAGAATATAAATATCTTTTAATAATAATCATAATTATTAATTTTCATTAAGATTTCCTTTTTTTTTTTTTTCTTATGTATTTCATTTAATTTTTGTTCCTAGCAATGGGGAAATGTAGATGGATTTGTTATAATGAAACCACTTGAGCTTGAAATGAGTTATGAAAATTATTTAGATTTGATCATTTAATCATGTATCTATATATTTATTTGTCATTCTTCTTATTTTAAGTATCCTTTATTTTATTTTTTATTGGAAACATGATCCATATAGTAAATATAAACACGAATCGTGTTTTATAAAAATTGGACTATATTCAACTTATGCAAAAAAAAAAAAAATTACATTATATTAAATTTTTTAATTATCCTATGGTAAATATATTTTCTTAGTTATTTTGTTTAACCAAAAAGTAGGATCTATCCTAAATCCGATCCATAAAGTCTCTTTATCAATCTTGCCTACAACATTTCGAACTATAAAAAAGGAAAAATACATATTCAACAAAAGAAAAAAAAAAAAAGAAATCAAAATTAATTTATATCTTATTTTCAATAATTATCCTGTGCATCGCATAGGTTTGCAACTAATTAATGGATATAATATAAGCATTAAACACAAAGAAACTAACACTTAAATGGAAAATTTATGAGTAATTTAAGGACACAAAACAATTGTATATTCCTCTATAATGCCAACTCAAACCAAGTTCCAATGATTTTTAAACATCCCAAAAAAACATGACCTCAACTAATTTGTTAAAATTTGGTGCACGTAATATTATAAATAATTAGTGTTTTGAAGAGGAATCATCAAAAGGAAGAATCCCAGACATTGATCGGCAAAATAGATGTTTTCTAGTTGCAAAGCCAAAATCAATTAATCCCTTTCCACTTACAACTAAAAGAAAACATGATTAAATTTAAAAGAAAACTAACAAAAACCTTATTGCTTACAAAAGAACTATCTAAAAAAAAAAATGCGTTTGTTGGTGTGAATTGTGAAATGCTTATAGCACTTAACATTATGAACATTATTTATTATGCTCTGTACTTGGTGTACCCATGTATTCTATAATTTATTCTTACTTGAGCTTGAATTCAGCCTAATATACTCAATAATATAATGTAAATTTTGTTTACCCAATTACTCAAGGAATTTTTTTGCTCAAGTTCAATACGTTGTCTTTCATCAATGATGATAATGATACCATAGATAACAAAGTAATAACCTAATTCAATGGTAATATTTATAATTTAAACAAATCTTTGGGCAAACGCAACAAAAGGGAAAAGCCTTACAATGAAAAAATTAAAGAAAATAAAGGTGAATAAAGTTTTAATGGTGTTTGAATGTATTCATTAGAACCAAGAAAACGATTCTACAATGAGAAGTACATTACACACACACGAAAAGAAGATACAAACCGGAAGAATAAAAAAACCACGTGCCAATTTTGAGAATGAACACCTCAAGTATCAGACCCACAAAATGTGCATTGTACAAAATCCAATATAGATATATAAAATTAAAAAATACTCAAGTATTTTCTCAAACAGTTAGTAAAGAGTTTTGGTAGTTGTGTACACACCAAAATAATATAACAAATTTTGAGAGGATTGAGGGGTGGAATATTTTCTAGGGATTAATATACACAATTTCTTGTGTGGCAAATACCCATCTCATATTAAAGTAGCAAAAGAAAATTACTATCGAATTGCATGTCTAGTGCTTTGTGTGCTGACATCTTCCTTCATACCTAGATATATTTCCCAACCATTAATATGATTAAAACCAAAGTTATAGGAATCTAAACAAATTCATATAGTGCAGCAAATTTCCTTTCTTCCCGTTGACCAATACTTTTCTTCAATATCCACAGTCCCAACAATCCTCTGCCCACATAATGATTGGAAATACTAAGTAGCTATAACAGAAGAAAGACAATGATAATAATAAGAGATAAAAAAGGAGGAAAACATAGATAAATATTTATAAGCCATCCCTACCGTGGCCCAGAGGGAAAAATGTTTAACTGCTAATGAGCCCAAGAACAGTAGCAAAAATGCTAAGTGATTGTCCGTTGTTAATTTTATCAGACAAAGGAAGTTAATTAAAACAATTGGAAGTGCTTAACTCGACTGCCTAATGGAATGAAAAAGAGTCAAAAGGAGGCCCAACAGACTTGTTCATCTAATCCCATAAGCCATCGGATGCTTATAGCACAAACTCTGCATCTAACCCAAGAGGTACTTGAAAAATGTTTGGAGATGCAATAACTAATTCTTCATCGAATTGAACACTATACAAATAAATGTGTTCACTGTCAAATAAATCTTATAAAGTCATTGGTTTGCTATGTTGTCCCCCCAAAACAAAACATCAAACACGTGGTCAGCATATCATCATTTAGTCTTGATGTATAAACTACAAAAAATTTCCAATTCGAAAAATCATTGGAAAAGGGTAAAATTGAAGCTGGCACAATTCATCATTGAAATTAAGAAGGAAAGGTAAAAACGACATCAACTCAATCACTATAATTTTAGAATATATTGTTCCAACAACACTTCAAAAGCATGGTGTGCTAAGATATGCCTCTTTGAAGAGGAAGCAATACAATCGGGTGAGTTTTTCGTCAGGTCAAAACCCAAACACATGCACACCCACAATCAGCTCAAAAGATACACCCAAAAGCACCCATCAAAAGCAAATTAGCCACAAAAAATTATGAATACAATGAAAAAACAAAGAAAATTTGAGGGGAAAAAACCGTCACCTTGGTTTGTTGCCAGGAGAGTATAAACCGAAACTCTATTTATTAAAGAAAAAATTCATATTTCAAGGAGAGAGTCAGAGGAAGAGCAACCTTTAATTTGATTAAATGGGGAAGTTGAAAAACTGGGAAAGTTAAACAGTAGGGCAAAGAATGGGATTAAATAAGTTGGTTAATTGCAAGGGGAAGGAAATTGAAAGGTTTGAAGAGCCGGTAGGGTTTACAGGGAGTGGAAGAGTCGAGAGAGGAGAGAGAGAGTTAGATGTAAAAACCAAAGTTGTATATTCCGTTTCGGTACCCGTTTCGGTT
The DNA here is from genome assembly GCA_014362285.1 of Fagus crenata. Lineage (NCBI taxonomy): Eukaryota > Viridiplantae > Streptophyta > Magnoliopsida > Fagales > Fagaceae > Fagus > Fagus crenata. Next base: position 58,211 of record BKZX01028154.1, read on the forward strand.
TGGCCACTGGAATAGAATATTTCGGTATCGGTTAATACCGGCGTTCCGTTTCGGGTTTTCCGCAAATATATATATATATATATATAGATATATATAAACTTTGTATTATTTGATGTTATTTGTCTTACCAATGTGATATTAAGACTTAAAAATTTGTATTATTTGATGTTATTTGTCTATAGTTGCTAATTTTATATATATATATATATATCTTTTCCATTTCTTTTTCTTTTCTTTTCTTTTTTTTCATCTATTTTTCTCCTAACACGGCTCCACCGACATGTCCTTATCCTTTAAGATTTTTCCATTTGACTTTTTCTCCTCCACACGTTTTCTTTGCTATTCTCCTCCACACGTTTTCTTTGCTGTTCTCCTTCTACTAAACTTTACTTTTTCGTTTTTCTTTAATTTCCTTCTACTACGTCTCTGTCCATTTCTTCTGTCTTGTTTTTTTCTTCATTTTCAGCTTCAATACTTCATCTGAACAACTTGTTTTTCGATGCCAATAGGAGGAGTGGTTTCTGATGAGATAGAAAAGAGGTTTGGGATGAGAGGAAGGTTGTGGGTGGTGCAAATAGTGGTTGGCTTGCTGTGTGTTGCTCAGAAGAATATTGTGATGTGTTATTTCTCTGTGTTTGTTCCTTTCGTTTCACAAAGGTGAGTTGGCTACTTCTGCAACTCTTCAAACTCAAAATAGATTTAGGGCCGGTTAGGTGAAAAGAGAGAAAAAATTAAAAAAATAAAAACCCAAAAAGTATTCCGGCCGGATTACGCATATCGGCCGAAACAAGATAAAACAAGCCGAAATGGCCGAAACACACCGAAACACCCCGAAAATTTTACCTGAGGTGGAATAGGGGGTTGTCTTGTATCGGTTTGCATACCAATACGAGATTTTTCGTCTATTCCGGCCGGAACGGAACGGAATATACAACTATGGTAAAAACTCTAAAATTATTATATTTTTTCCCAAACAAAGTGACATCGTTTTGGGTTTTCAGGAAAGCCTAAAAAATATTTGCATAAATAGGCCAACGTTTAAGGATTATTCCAGAAGATAAAATCATTTTATTAATTGAAAAATCTATTCTCATTTAAATTTATGAGCATTTATCACAAACAAACATTAAAACGCAATAAAATATTACACAATTTAATGTCTTGATAGTGGACAAATATTAATTATTGACTCATGGCAATTAAGTATAAAAATAAATTGGCATGTACAAATTAGATTCGGCCATCTGTTGTCATTTGCCAACTAATATACCACGTGTTAAGTAGAAGATATTGTCTTAGATGTCATGTGGTAGAAAGATGGCAACGTCTTTTACTTTAATTTATATATAAATGTGGGATTCAATGATTTAAGGACAGAGTTTGGTTACAAACCAGTTTATAACCACGTTGCTACAACCCACTACATGACAATTAATAAGATCATCCACGTATACTTTAGTCACATAACCTATTTAATGAGTCATGTGACTTCTTTAAATAATACATGTAGATAGTTTTATAAGCTGCCACGTAGTGAGTTATAGCAAACTGGTTACAAACCGGTTTGTAACCAAACCTTGTCCATGATTTAACTAACTAAAAACTTACACATAATATTCATACATGTAGTTTTGTGTACTCATATCGTTGATCAACCGTAAAATTTATGAGTATGAAATGAAGCAGGATGGGCTTGATGAAGTTTGAAGGCCAAAGAGACACATTTAAGTGAGACATTTTTATATCTAAATATTAATAAAATAATATTGATTAACTTTTTATATTATAAATTTTTATTTAAAAACTTTTTTTTTTTGTTGAGATGTAAAATTATTAATTAAATTTTTGCTAACATCACTTTTTCAATTAATAATAATAATAATAATAGTTATAATTCACTTAATCTTCTTATGACATAATCGATTTTATCAATTTAATTTCGAAAAACTTTATTATGTATAAACAACTATAACACATTAAAACCTGAAGTTTTAAAAAGTAACAAATTAAATTCTTAACCATATTAAACCCAAATAAAATGTCAGTTCAATTAATGACCTGAGATTTGATTTTTAATTTTTTGAAATTTAAGAGCTTAATTTGTTAATTTTTAAAATTTTAGGATTTTATTTGTTACATTCTTAACTATAAGATTAAAAATATAAGGGATTCATTTTTTTAATTAAACCGTTACTGTTTCAATTGAATTGGATTTTCATTGATTTAATATTTTGGGACATTCTTGGAATTGAGGAAAAGAGTGCACACTCATGACTTTATTTGCCTTGAGCCAGCCATGGACCCAAGCTTAGCTCTCCCCATATATCATATATACATTGGTCTTGCGCCTGCTTATTGATCCGTGAAATTTCATAATATTTATGTCTTAAATGCCTTTATCCGCTACTGATTTGGTGATTAAGTCACGTCATTCATGAAGACTTGTGGATGTGTCGCATATGGTTTACTTTTCTCGCTGTTACTGTACACTGAAGAGGGGAGTGGTCGCCTGGTCGGTGAAGTGGGTCGATAGAAAATAGAAAGAAATTATCTTACGGAAACCGCGTGCATGGAAGGTTTGGGTTAGGCACATTTGGGTTGCGACTTGTGAGCCAATTGCCCATTGACAGTGTGCAACGTGTGACGCGTCCTCCCCGATCGAGATATTCATTGTACCCATCCATACATGACATGAAATACCCATTAGGTTATATATATAATAGGCCAAAATATTGTTTTCATTCCTTAAACTATACATGAGTTTTGTGCCACTTGGGTATTCGGTCCAGTGGTAATCTCCCTTCCTAAAATGCTTCACTCCTCTATGAGGGTGTGGGTTCAATCCCCGGGGTCTTCAAATATATGTGTGTGTGAGTTTAGGTTAGAATTTCTATCATATCTAAAAAAAAAATACATGAGTTTTGTATTTCGTGCTTGAACTTTGAAAAGCTTGTTTTTCGTTCCTAAATTTTATAAAAGTTGCTTTTGACACATGAATTTTGTCATTTTATAAAAAAGTCTAAGATGAAATTCATGTGTAAAAATGAACTTTTTTAAAGTTCAAAAATGAAAAAAGAATTTTTCAAAATTCAGGGATGAAAAACGAAACTCATGCAAAGTTTAGGGATGAAAACAATAGTTTTTTTTTTTTACTAAATCGAAAACAATAGTTTAACCTATGTAGTATATACTTTTTTACTGAAAGGACTTTTAATTTTGAGTCCTATTGGACATAATAAAAAGCATTTTGTTTCATCCAAATTGAGAATTATCAAATCTAAAGAATTACACAATGCACTGTACAAGAGATATCCATATAAGAGACTAGTTAACCAAAAATACAATGATACAGTAGTACAATATTGGACATGGCCCTACTAGGCCTAAACTCTATGAGGAGAATATATGGAGTTATGGACCGAATATCTCTTAATAATTTATTCTATATTTCCTTTTTCCTTCCGATACAAGTTTATAATGTTCTTGTCACTGCTGCGTGTGTGATAATGCTTTAATTTGAGACATCCTCCTCTTCTTAGTCATATGGACATAAAACAATCACTGATATATTTTGGATTGAGAGGCCGACAAGAATATAAATTATGATACATTTTCTTGTATTATTTAAATATTTGGAGCACAAGAAAATTTTGAAATAATATAATTCTGAATGTTCTTTTATTTGATAAATATTTGAAGAAAAGTTAACATTGATGGAAGTGCTTCTGGTATAGCTGGTGCAGGTGGTCTAATACGGAATGAAGGCAGGCCAATAGATTAAGGGATTTGCAATCAACTTGGGTATCACGTGTAGTATACACACCAAAATCTGAGTTATTAGATTTGGATTTCATTTACTATGGAACTTAGGTCTTAGGATATCAAACAGTGTTCATGGAAACCGAGATTCATTACTAATAGAACAATGGTTAATGAATAAACTACTTTCTTTCCCTCCAAAATATTATTATTTAACTTGATTACTGAATATTGTAGACGCGTTTTGGAGAGCAATATATTTTTTTGTTAAATTATGTGTGACTATAGACAAGGGAAAGATGGCTCAAAATCAAATGGAGAAGGCAAATAGAGTGAGTCCCACTCCTACTCCCTTCTTATAAAAGTCCTTTTTTTGAAAAAAATTTAAAAAGTAATTTGATCTATACCATATCAACCACACACAGTTCCAGATCATCCATACATAATTCATTCTGCTTGGAAATTAAGAAAACAACTGAGAACCATGAAAGATGAAAAAAAGTGACCTCAGCTAGCTAGATTTGGGGCTTTTATATAAGTCCATCCAAATCCACAATCATTATTTTGTGAGCCCAAACGGAAGAAAGACTCAAATCAACCCCCCTATGAAAGCTTACCAAAGGGGCCAACAAAAAGAAAATGGCCCAAATTCACACTTTTCACATAAATAAGGCCCAAAACAAATTTGTATATGCTCCAGTAGGATGAACCAAGCCGAAAACAAATATATTAGTTGTGAAAAATAAAAAATTGTGAGTATCCGCCACTCTCAACTTTTTATCATTTTAGAACATGTATTGAATGTCCATTGACCAAAATATGGCATTTGGGAAATTCTCTGTTGTAGCAAGATAAGGGATTGATGGCTCAAATGGACAACGCAAACATGATTCCCAAACACCCTTCTTCTTTTCTTATTTTGGTCCTTTGTTGAAAAAAAAGAGAAAGAAAAAATGAATTTAATCTACACCATATCAACCACAGTTCCAGATCATCCAAAAGAGCACTTGGATTTGCAATAGTCATAATCCTTGCTTGGCAATTAAGAAAATAACTGAGAATCACCTTGCTTTAAGATGGAAAAAAATGACATCGTCTAGATTTGGGGTTTTTAGTTAAATCCAACTGAATCCACATTTTTATTTTGTTAGCCCCAAACGTAAGTAAGGCCCAAAATCCCAAATCAATTCTCCCTTTGAAACATTTCTGAAACGGGCCAACAGACCGAAAAAGGCCCAAATCTACACTTTTTATTTATTTATTTATTATTGTTATTCTATAAATAACTTGTACGAAAACGATGAGAAATATAGAGTAACAGTAACAGGAAGCTTTGGAGTAAAATCACGATGTTCATTATTCAGTCAAACAGACCAATACAAAGCATAATAGATCAACAAAATACATATATAGTTCCACACACAAAAAAAAAAAAAAAAAAATCAACATAATACAGAACAAGCTGAAAAGTAGTGCAGATCTCATAGCTGTCATTGAGACAGTTTATTACTAACCAAAATGCATACCAGCCTACATAGATTGGAGGCTCAGGCTGCAGGGTTGACGTTGAGAGCCATGAGTTGGATGTTGTCTTGGCTGCTGCTGTTGGTAACGCCGTTGTCGCCGCCAGGAAGCGTTTGGGTACCAGTGCCAGTGTTGTTAGTTGTAATTTTGCGTAGCACGAGAATGAGTGACATGATAAGGATGACCAGGCTAAGTATTTGAGCACCAAGTTTAAGGTCCAAAAGCAACGTAGACATGTCTTCTCTGCAGTAACAAGAGGAAAATAATTCTATTAGTACTACAAAAATACAATTAGAGATTGTAAATAAAAAAATAAAAAATTTAGCTATTGTTTGTCACCCGTTAGGAGATGTAGAGAGGTAGAGGACCATAGAGTGGAAGGAAGCGGAGCAAGAGATGTAGAGAGGTAGAGGACGATAGAGTGGGAGGAAGCGGAGCAAAAGGAGATGTAGAGGATGATAGAGTGGAAGGAATATGGAAGGGCTTGGGCATTGGCATTTTATGGACCTGGGGCTTTTAACCTGGGTTAAACTTAACCCAGGAACTGACGTAAATTGGCATTTTATGGACCTGGGGCATTTAACCTGGGTTAAACTTAACCCAGGAACTGACGTAAATTGGCATTGATAGTTTACTTTATCCATTGGTAGTGAATCACTTCCATGTATAAAGTACATGGAACAGATTTAACCCATTCTTAACCCAGGTTAACAAATTTTGAGCGAGAGGACATCTCCTTAGCCCTTCCACTCTTTGCTTTTCCACATCCGGAAACTGCCTGT
>BKZX01028156.1:0-13571 GCA_014362285.1 Fagus crenata
TATAAGGTGGAATTACCGGCAGGGTCGCGTATCCATCCTGTGTTTCACGTCTCACAACTGAAACAAAAATTGGGAGTTGTAGACTTTGTTGTGGATGAGTTTCCCGCTATTACTAAAGATGGCGCTATGGTGGTCGAGCCTAAATGGATCTTGGAGGTTCGTTGGACTTGAGTTGGCCGTAAAACAGTGCAGGAGGTCTTGGTCCATTGGACTGGGTTGCGCCATGAGGATGCCACATGGGAGCGCCTCTCGGACCTTGAAATGCAGTTTCCCCATCTGAATCTTAAGGACAAGATTCGTCTTCAAGGGGAAGGGAATGTAATGACCGTGGTAGATTCTGTACATAAGGCAAATGAGAATACTCCTTTGAAGAGTTGTGGTTGAAGTGAAGACGTATGGTTAATAGCAGTAGAGTTTAGTAGAATAAGACAACAGTCATGATATTTGGATAGGAGAACAATTAGGAAGCATAGTTGAGTTATATCAGTATTTGTTAGTATTTGAGTTGAGTTATATCAGTATTTGTTTGTATTTGAGTTCTATTAGGAAGTTGCATTATGATTATTAGCCTAGGTCCAGTACATGTATTTAAAGAGCAATCGCTTATGAATACAAGATGAGAAATATTATTCCAAACTCGCTTTCTTTCTCTCAAACTTCAGGAGATTAGTCATCTCGAATCGACTAAGCACCTTTTGAATTAGTAATTAGATCCTGGTTCATTACAGATTACAATATTTTTGAACCATTCCCTTTATCCTATGATGCAAGGAGAATTAGATCAATTTCTTTCTGATTGATAGCAAATAGAAATGTCTGGCATAAATGTGAATTTGGATTTATTATCATAGAAGATATAATTCCATTCTTTAGAAGATTCTTTCAACCGGTAAGTATACTTGTAAATATGCATGCCTTAATTGAGTTATATGAATATTCATATCATACTTGTTTGTTCATTCCTCATAAACATATTTATTATAAATATGGTTTATAAATTCCAAGTATGCTTGTGCCTCTAACAAGGCAGCCACAATTAGTGAGGTTCTGGTCCATGAGAATGGTTGGGTGGATTGGCGGGTGACCTTTGTGCGCAATTTCAATGACTGAGAACTTGATAGTACTATTGCTTCTTTCTTGGGTCTGCATCAATCCCATCTTCCTTCACGGGTGGTGGATGATGGATTAAGGTGGAAATTAAAGACAAATGGCATATTTGATGTACGTTCCTTTTATTCTTCCTTAAAGGAGTCTTCTCCTTTAGCCTTCCCTTGGAAGTGCATTTGGCATACAAAAGCCCCTCGGAGGGCATGCTTCTTTGTTTGGACAGCGGCATGGCATAAAATCTTAACTTGTGATAATCTTATCAAGAGAGGGTATTCTTTGACCAGTTGGTGCTGTATGTGTTGCTGTAATGGCGAGAATGTAGATCATCTTCTTCTTCACTGTCCTGTTGCAGGTGTTCTTTGGAATTGGACCTTTCAGGCTTTTGGGGTCCATTGTGTCATTTCTGGGATAGTTGCTGATCTGTTGTTTAGCTGGTGGAATGGTTTAGGTCGACATTCCTCGGACATTTGGAACTTTGTCCCAGTTTGCTTGATGTGGACAATTTGGAAGGAGTGCATTCAACGTACTTTTGAGGATGCTTCTAAAGTGGATAGTCAAATTTTAGAGGGCTTCATCCTAACCCTCTTTGATTGGTCTAGAGCTTAGGGCCTCTCTATTAGTACTTCTATTGTTGAGTTCATTTCTTCTTTGTTTCTGATTTCTCATGATGTATATCCTTGATGTGTTAGTGTTCATGTTTTATGCACAGTGCACTTTTTTAATATAATCTTATCTTTACCTATCAAAAAAAAAAAAAATTCCAAGTATCAAACTTATGGTCGTTGATTCTGTCACTAGCTATTATAGGCATAATGAAAGGGAAAGAAGGTGAAACTACCTGGTGATTAAAAAGGTTTTGTTGTTAATTTTCTAGTTTTCTATAGTTCGGTTGAATTATTTGAAGTTTGAGATGACTGATTGCATGTTTTAGTGGGTCATAACTCTATGTTTCTTAATTTCTCGGACAGATCAACTGAAGCCTATTGGAAACAAAAGAAGGAGGAGATTGAATATGTGATTTGGGATTTAAAGCTATCTTTAATTTCAATAATTGAATGCCCTGTGTACGATATTCTTCACGCAGATGCTGGTAGGAACATGTTGTCATGGTGCCCACCGTCACTCGATTGCTATAAGGTGTCCATTGCATGCAATTTTACATCAAGAACTAATAAAGTGGGGGTTGGTGTTTTGATTAAAGATTATCCGAGTTTGTGGTAGCTGCTGCAGGCTTTGTTATTCCGTGTTTTAATGACAGATTGATCAGATATGCCTATGTTGTTTTCTATGCAATGCAGTTTGCTTATGAAACTGGGTTTCATTGTAATATTGGAGTCGAGGTGCCATCACAGGAGCTGATTAGTCTGCTCAAGTTTGATTATCCATGTTTAGCTCCTTCTTGATAGATGACATTGGTGCTTGGTTGCCATTTTTTCAAAATGCTTCTTTTTCTTTTATTAGTAATTGTTGTAACAAAGTTGCACAGGCTTTGGCTACAGAGGTTGCGTCCTCAAATTTAGATTGTGTTTGGTTGGAGGAATGTCCTCCTTGCATTTGGTCCTTTGTATAGTTTCTTTGTCTTCTAATAAAATTACTATCGTTTCAATCAAAAAAAGGTTTGAAACCAGTTGCGTAAAATTGACAACAAGATTGTATAACAAATAACTGTGACAATGTCTTGATGCAGTGATGCTCCAATTTGGTCTTTAAATGACATTATGTTTGGTGGTGCTTTGAAGAGACTTACCTTTCATTGGGGATTGTTATGGGAAAAGTAATAATAATAAATGAAACATAAACATTTGGACTCCAAAGAAATCCCAACCTTGGTTTTGGTCGTGTTTGATATTTAGTTAAAAATATAATGCCAGTGCACAAATATTTGGCGAATACTCTTATGGGAAGGGATGTAGTTAGTTTGCCTTTTTTCAACCATGAATGATTGTTTCACAGCACTTTACATATTACCTAAGTTTAAATATATATCCACAAATTATGTACAATTGTAGATGTTGATGTTCACAAATTGTGTATGAATGTTCACACCAAAGTGATGTGTGGTGTGAGATAATATTTACTATTTTAATAAGTGTAGGCTTGCATTTTCCTTTATTTTGGTAAAAAAAAAAGTGGCTTTGTCATTTTCACTTTTCATAATGTCTTTTGCTTAATAATTTTTATTGTGTTAGCTTGAAGTAGTTAGGACTTATCAATTATCAATTATCATCGGATGAATTACACAAACCTTCATTGAAGTTTCACAGAAATAACACTCTTTCTAAATTATGGACAAAACTCTTCCCTTGAGGTTTATAGAAATCTGAGAGATAAGTTCAAACGTGACGTCATATTAGAATATTCCATTAAAATAAAATTTTTACATAGATTATGGATGAAATGACATCCCTTCGTCCATATTTCTATAAATGAGTATGAATATTCCTTTAAAAAAAAAAAAAAACCTTCCTATGTTGTGTTTGGATTTGAGAATTTAGAATAAGGATTTAAAGAACAATTGTTAGTAAAAAATGTTTAAGTTAAATTTAAGAAGACATGATAATGTGAGTTTTGAAGATTTTTTTCAAACAAAAACACATGATACTATGGATTCGAAATGACATCTTATAAGTGGTCATTCTTTTCAAATCCGCTAATTAATAAAACTAAACTCCTTCTATAAATTCATCAATAAGAAAAAAAAATTGTAATTTCATATTCTTTTTAAGTCATTAAACTAAAAATTAAAAACCAAATCATTCTTTTCAAAATATCTTTATCCAATCAAAAACTAAAGAAATTCTTCCTTTTTTATTTTATTTTTTTTAATGAATAAAATATATTGCATTAAGAAAAAGGAGGAGTCGAGGGGCCAGAACCATCTATCAAATCCACTTGAAGAACATGAGCGGAAAGGGAGGAGATGGAAATAACATCTGGACAATTACAAAAAGGGGCCCAAATAGCTAAGAAGTGAGCAAGAACATTTGCAGATCTAAGAACATGAGAAAAAGAACAACAAGAAAAGGATAAAGAAGATACATTGATGTCACTAATAATATTAGAAATAGACCAATGTGGGGTGGAGGTAGAATTCTGTATAGAATTGATGACCTAAAGAGCATCTCCCTAAAAAATAATGGAATCCAAACCTGCATCCAGAGCGCATGAAACAGCAAAAAGACTGGCTTTAGCCTCAGCCCAAAGAGGGTCGCCATGAACATCAACATGAATCCATGCATGGGTAATCTTCCCCAAATGATTACAACAAATAGCAGCCAAAAAACCATTGTTGGGTCTCACACTAGCATCAAAGTTTATTTTATGCCATCTAGGGGGAGGAGGGGACCAAGGATTATGGGTAGGGAGGGTAGGATGTTGGGTAGAGAACTCCCAAGCTTGTTTATGGAAGAGGAAAGTTTTGTGAATTTCCTAGGCAAGATGTGGAGGGGGGGAAGGGAGGGGGTAGGGATTGGTGTGGATGGTGATGGAGTAAATTGGCCACTCTTGAGCATTTTGTTTCTATGGAACCATACCTGGTCACATATGATAGATGCAAGTAAAGTGAAAGAATGGGCCTCCTACAATTGGAGGTTTAAGTATTTCCGTGGGTTGAGGATAAAGTTGACCCAGTCGGAAATGGATGAGAGAGGAAGACGATTTGGGTGTATAGGCCATGGAGAAGTGAGCCATGTTGATAGTGTTATGGGGCATTGAGTGAAAATGTGGAGTTTAGATTCTTCATGGTCATTGCATAAATGGCAAGTGGTATTAATTAATGGAATATGGGCTGCTAAGGTGACCTTTGTGGGAAGGATGTCCCAAGCAATTTTCCATAAGAGCATTTTATGGCGGGAAATGATATTACCTTTCCAAAGGATGTTCCAATTTGATTTGACTAGGAGGCCAGAGGAGCTAAATCTCTTTTTTTGGTCAGTGAGATATGTTGATTTTACTAAGTGAATACCATTGCTGTTGGGAACCCAACATAATTTGTCAAGCTAACTAGAAGGGGAGAGGTGGATGTTAAGAATTTTAGAGGCAATCATATGGTCAAAGAGTGGAAATTTTACCTCTATCCCATTGAAAGGTGTTAGGAGCAATGAGCTCAGCAACCCTATGGATGGTTGGATGGGCTATAGTTAAAGGTGATGGGATGAAATTTTCAAGAGTGGGGATCCAAGGTGAGTCCCATATTGGCCTATGTTGACCATTACCAATTTTCATGCACAATCCTTTGCTGAGGAAGGGTCTAGATTTTAAGATGCCCTTCCATAACCAAGAACTATTCAATGATGGAAACCTGCATGAAAGGAACTCCTTTGAGGTATTTAGCTTTCAATATCGAGGCTCAAGCTTTATCTTCATTTGCAGCTAGTGACAAACCTAATTTGGAGATCAGAGCATGGTTTGTGTCTAAGGATTTGCAAAGGCCCAAACCTCCATAACTTTTTGGTTGACAAATTGATTTATTCTTCCACATCATTCCTTTCTCTCTAAAAATAAAAAATAAAAAATAAAAAATTATATTATATTATATTATGTATTGCAATATTACCCACTAGTTTTACACACAAATTTCATAGCTTGAGGGATTGAGAATATGTTTATGGGTTACTTTACCTTTCCCTTCCTTCCTCACTGCTGCGCAAACACAAAAAACCCAACTCTTCCTTTCTGGGTTCCGTCGAATCAGCGATGTCTCAGTCCAAACGATTGTCATCTGAGCTTCTCCCTTACGACGTCGTATACGACATCCTGACTCGGCTTCCAGTGAAATCCTTAGTACGATTCAGGTGCGTTTCCAAATCTTGGAACTCCATCATCACCAGCCCCGATTTCATTAAAACACACATGAACCGACCAAAGTCATTATCCAATAACAAAGGTTATCTTTTATATGTGTCACCATCAGAGGATCATTATAATTACTACGCACAAAGTTTATGTATTGATGTTTGCAATAGCGACCACATTTCTACGTTTCAAGTCCCTTTTTCTGCTCGCATGGTTGGTTTCTGTAATGGCATGTTTTGCCTCAAACAAAATCTTTATAACAAAATGTATTTGTGGAATCCAAGTATTAGAAAGTTTAAGATGCTCTCTACTCACATGACTGACCCTTTTGTTCCTGTTGCTATTGGACTTGCGTATCATTCTCAAAATAATGACTTCAAAATTTTGAGAATTGTGTGTGCTCGAGGATATAACGCGCCACCAGCTGAGGCTGAGGTTTACTCATTGAGTACGGAATCGTGGAGAAGGTTTGTAATATCACTGGAAAATGAATCCTATATTACATCTATTGAGCATATAGATCCAATATTTTTTAATGGAGCTTTGCACTATATAGCATGGTCTGGGAGCCACAAATTAATTTTGTCCTTTGATGTTAATGATGAGATATTCTGTGAGATAATACCACCTCAGATAATGCTGTTGCAGAATTACGATGATGAAATTCTCGGCCTAGCTTTCGAGAGACTGGCTGTGTTCAAGGGATCGCTAGCTTTGTTTGTTTGCTTTCGAGATTTTGTTGGAGACTCAATCGCTAGCATATGCTACTTATGGGTGATGAGAGAGTATGGTGTGGTTGAGTCTTGGACTAAAATGAGTGTACCACTAGATTCGGTTAATATGTTCTTTGGCTGCACTGACAGTGGTGAACTTTTAGTTGATATAAAGGACAGAGGCCTCGTTTCATATGACCCTGTGAGTCTGAATGACAATAATCTTGGAATTCAAAGTCCTCCCTGGTTCAGTTACACAGCTGATCTTATGGAGAATTTGGTTTTACTTAATCAGGTAAAATGTCATCTAAATATGAAGATTAGTTTGTTGAAATTTTTGGCAAAATGACATTATTTTTGAAGTTCATATTGACAAGTATTTTTTGGCATGGCATCATATATGCACTTTGGGTATTAAATGATGCTCTTATTATGTTGTCTTTTTTCTTCCTATGGTAGTATTACATCAATGTAATTTATTAAACAAAAAAGAACCCGCTTGGAGATTGTGGCTATTATATGCCAACTAATTTTTGTGTCAAGCACATTGTTCACATCCTTGAAGATGGCAATGTCATGGTGTAGTTGACATGCTTAGCCAACGTAATCTTATTCATTTTTATGCCTTAGTGGCAACATGAACAAGTTGGTGAGCCTAATCATTTTTATGCCTTAGTGGCACTGTGGTCCCCCAAATACAACAGACCAGAACCCAATCCACCTTATCCAGCTTAGTTTCCTGCAAACAGAACACATCACATTTCCACTCACACAGCCAATTCTTCACTCACACAGAACCAACCTCCTCAATAGCCTAGCTGTCTGCCATCGTAATTCACAGGGGAGATCAAGTTTTTTAGCTCCCGGGTGCCCTTGGTTCCTGAAGAAGCTGTGTGTCGCCTCTCCAGCTCTCCCTTTTTCTTGTATCTCTCTGCTTCAATACGTCCCAATAGATCCAATCATCGCTGCTCATGACTCCCAATAGGAAAGCACACAAGTTTACAGAAGCCTCTGTAGTGTTGTTTAACCAACATGAAATGAAATAATGAATTGGCTATTCTTTTACTTAAAATTTTTTATGCTTATCAGTTGTTGATTTTGAAGTTTGACAAAGTCATCGTCTCATTGAACAATGCTGGTTTCTGGCTTGTGACCATTAATGATGATATGCATGTGCATAATCTATTGGAAGTTGTAGATGTTGTCTGCTTTGTCAACTTTGAGTTCTGTAGTGGCATACTGAATTTGATAAGTGGCTGTTGCCTTCTTCATTAGGTAGTTCTAAAAGAGAATTAATACATTAATCTTAATTAATACATTGAATGATGATTTAGAGGTAAGCAAATGTTGTGAGGGCAACTATATTGTAGGAGATTTAAAATTCTAGAGTCTTGGACACAGCTTTATTGTGGAGTTGTGAATTGCTCAAAGAATAAGGTTTCTTTGTCGAAAGCAAGAAGTTTGAGTTTAAAAGTGCAGAAACACTAAACCTGGAACACTTTAAGCAAGAATAAGGGTACTGGGTACATCAGTGGTGTATGTTCCCTGGAACACTTTAAGCATTGTCCATCTGATATGGTGCAAAATCTGTAGTCTGTAACTATAAGCGGTACTCATTCTATATGTAGGGTACTAGGTACATTAGTGGGGTATGTTCCCTGGAGCACTTTAATCATAATCTGTAGTTTGCAAACTATAAACAGTATGCATTATACGTGTTTTAACTTTTAAAGGACAATACAATCGAGGCAAATGAATTAATGGGTGGTCTAGACTCAGGGGACAAAGAACTATCAACTAATTTTGTTGTGATAGATAAAAATTCAGCGAGTTACATCTGCCCAATTTTTCTTACACTTTCCCTGGCATGAAAAACACATGCTTCATATATAATAGTATACATCATGATTCTTTTATCTTTTGAAATTCTATGCTGCATGAGAGATGATTTAGTGTGTTACAAGTTGATGTGGTCTAATATTTTTCAATACATGTCTTCTTGTTGTACACAATCTACCATGTTGACGTTTGAGAAGGGTATGTGCATGTTGGAAACTATGAATTTTGTGTTGTTACATTATACTGGTTTGGTTGCTTAGATCCATTAGTCAATTTGATTAACTTTAGTGGAATTTAATGCGTCCATCCTCGATGCTACCCATTTGAGACTCTTTAATGTGCACATCTCTTCAATTTCCATGTGTATTTGGTCTTAAACATGTCATCAATTTAATGAAAATGAACTATGTGAAAGCATACTGGCTTGGTTGTGATCTAATACAGTTTGATTGTGAAATTGATGTGGAAGGGATGAATATTGAAAACAATTTCATGCTTTTTATGTTTCGGAACTTGAAAATTCAGAATCTTCTTCTTTGGCCAAAAACCTGCCTTAACTTCTTTCACCCCACAATCTCATTATTATTATTATTATTTTTAAGTGCGGTTAAGCTTCCTCCAAGTGAATCATACTGTACTGAGAAGTGAAGTTAATATGACATTTGTGTGCATGATTTTCAAAAATTTTGAACCATCCCCTCTATCGTATGATGTAAGGACATAATTAAATCTATTTGTTTTTGGTTAATAGCCAATAGAAATGATTGGCATAAATATGAATTTGGATTTTATTATCATGGGAGATATAATGCCATTGTTTAGAAAATTCTTTCAACCGGTAAGTGTACTTGTAAATGTGCATCCCTTAATTTAGCAAAAAAAAAGTAAATATGCATCCCTTATCTGAGTTATATGAAAATTCATATCCTACTTCTTGTTCATTCCTCATAAACATGTTTATTTTAAATATGGTTTATAAATTCCTAGTATCAAACTTATGGTTGTTGATTCTGTCACTAGCAACTATAGGCATAATGGAGGGAAAATAAGCTGAATTTGCTGCAGGGAAAGACTGCCATTAGTTTAATGACTACCTAGTGATTAAAAAGTTTTTGCTGCTAGTTTTCTATAATTCTATTGATTTATTTGATGTTTGAGATGACTGATTGCATCTTTCAATAGGTCACAACTCAATTATTTTTTTTCCCTGCAAACAGATCAGCTGAGGCCGCCAATTAGAAACAAGAGGGAGGAGATTTTTAACACATTAGTGCTTTTGGTTTGAAACCAGTTATGTAAAATTGACAACAAGATTGTATAACAAATAATTATGACAATGTCTTGATGCATTGATGCTCTAATTTGATCTTTACATGACATTGTGTTTGGTGGTGCTTTGAAGAGACTAACCTTTCATTGGGGATTGTTCCAATGCATTTTACCATTTTAAACAAATTTTAAGGCTTTTACATATTACCATTTTAAACAAATTTTAAGGCTTTTACATACTATATACTAGAGAGCTTTTATATTTGAAATTGGGATGGAAAATAAAAGTGGTTGAATTAGTGCTTTTGGTTTGAAACCAGTTCTGTAAAATTGACAACAAGATTATATAACAAATAACTGTGACATTGCCTTGATGTAGTGATGCCCCAATTTGGTCTTTACATGACATTGTGTTTGGTGGTGCTTTGAAGACTCACCTTTCATCGGGGATTGTTATGGGAAAAAGTAATTAAAAAAAAAAAATGGAACATAAACATTTGGGTTCCAAAGAAAGCCTAACCTTGGTTTTCGTCGTGTTTGTTATTTAGTTAAAAATAGAATGTCAATGCAAAGATAATTGGTGAATACTCTTAAGGGAATTGATGTAATTAGTTTGCCTTTTTTAAATGGAGAACAATTGTCTCACACCAAGGGGTGTAATCAGTGAGGTGCGGTGCAGTTTTCTCTAGATTTATATACCTACATCTTATATACCTTATAGTGCGGTTTTCTTATTACACGCACATATACTTGCACCTATTAAGATTTGTTTTGGAATGGTGTGGTGCGGTTTGGTGCGGTCTTGCGGTTTGGGCTAGACTCATTTGGATCGGATTAGACCAGTTCAAATGTTAATTTTAATCTAAAAAATCCAAATTTAAAACAACTCAAAAATTTGACTAACTATTGCATATAAATATAAATTATAGTTTCTAATCTCAACCTAAATATTTAAGAAGAAAAAAAATTATAACATACATATCTCATACAATGAATTATAATTTCCAATTTTAACCTATACATATATACCATCCTTATATAAATATAACACAATCTAAGTCTTCACA
This sequence comes from Fagus crenata, assembly GCA_014362285.1. Taxonomy (NCBI): domain Eukaryota; kingdom Viridiplantae; phylum Streptophyta; class Magnoliopsida; order Fagales; family Fagaceae; genus Fagus; species Fagus crenata. Next base: position 10,790 of record BKZX01028156.1, read on the forward strand.
TACCATTATTATACAAATATAACATAACATCACCTGCATAAACCATTAGCATACAAGTACAACATACTAGGGGTGTAATCGATGAGGTGCGGTGCGGTTTTCTCCGAATTTATGCACTTATATCTTATAGTGCGGTTTTCCTATAACATGTACCTGCACTTGCACCTATTAAGATCGATTTTGGTGCAGTGCGGTACGGCTCGAATCGGTTCTCTCGATTTTGTCAGTGTTCTCGGTTTCACTTACACTCTTACTCACACCACTTTACATATCACCTAAGATTGGACATATATTCACAAATTATGTACAGTTTTGGATGTTGTAGTCCACAATCTATGTATGAATGTTTACATTTAGGTGATGTGTGGTGTGAAATAATATTTACCATTTTAATAAGTGTAGAATTGTCTTTTCTCTATTTTTGGTAAAAAAAAAATGGCTTTGTCATTTTCACTTTCATAATGTGTAATGTCTTATTGCGTAAAGAACGATTGTTAATAAAATTGCTTAAGACAAATTTAAGGGCACGTGGTAATGTGAGTTTTGAAGATTTTGCTCAAACAAAAACACTTGTGATATTTTGGATTCAAAATGACATCTTATACTTAGTTATTCATTTCAAATCCGCATATTAATACAACTAAAATCCCTCCATAAATTTCATCCGTAAGAAAATAAAATATCACTTTATACTCTTTTCAAGTCAGTTATCTTTTCTTCTAAAAAAAAAAAAAAGAAGTTATTAATCTAAAAAATAAAAACCAAATCATTCTTTTTAAATACATCTATGCAATCAGCTAGTGTCATTCATTTCAAATTTATATATATTAAGAAAGAGTAATACTACATGTACAATTTTTTTTTTTATAATAACTGAATTTATAGGTTTTTTTTTATTAATTCTCAGTTATACCTATCACTAACATCACTGAATCATCTACTATTCACAGCTTGGCACGTCATCAATTGTGAAATTTTGTATGCCTCTAATTCTCTAAACTTGTTGATTAATAAATCTAAAGTCCCTCTATAAATTTCATCAATAAATTTTTTTTCATACTCTTTTAAGTTTTAAGTCATTAATCTAAAAATTAAAATCCAAATCATTCTCTTAAAATACCTTTATCCAATCAAACCATAAATAAATAAATAAATAATCTTTTTAAATGTATAAATTTATCCTTCCACATCATTCATTTCTCCAGAGTAGGAAAAAAAAAAAATGACCTTAAAAGAGAAAAAAGAAAAAAAAAAAAAAAAATTATATTATATTAAACTTGTGTATTGCACTATTACCCTCTAGTTTTATACACAAAATTTATTTAGCTAAAAAAAAAAAATAGAAAAGTAATAAGTAGAGCCCAGCTGAGTAACTAGTGTTTATGGGTTACTTTCCCTTTCCCTTTCTCACTGCTGCGCAAACACAAAAAACCGAACTCTGCCTTTCTGGGTTCCGTCGAATCAGCAATGTCTCAGTCCAAACGATTGTCATCCGAGCGTCTCCCTTACGACGTCGTATTCGACATCCTGACTCGGCTTCCAGTGAGATCCTTAGTCCGATTCAGGTGCGTTTCCAAATCTTGGAACTCCATCATCACCAACCATGATTTCATTACCACACACATGAACCGACCAAAGTCATTATCCCATAACAACAATGGTTATCTCTTATATACACCAAGAGAGGGTTATTATGATTTATACGCACAGAATTTATGTATTGATGTTTGCAATAGCGACCGCACATTGACCCACATTTCTACGTTTCAACTCCCATTTTCTGCTCACTTGGTTGGTTTCTGTAATGGTATGTTCTGCTTCCATAAATTTCATAACAATGTATTCTATTTGTGGAACCCAAGCATTAGAAAGTTTAAGATGATTCCTCACTTCACTCACCCTTCTGCTCCTGCCGCTCTCTGTATGGGACTTGCGTATCATTCTCAAAATAATGACTTCAAAATTTTGAGAATTCTGTGTCTTCGGGGATCAATAGCGCCACTTGCTGAGGCTGAGATTTACACGTTGAGTACGGATTCGTGGAAAAGGGTTGTAATATCACTTGGATCTATTGATTATATAAGTCCACCATCCGGTTTATTTTGTAATGGAGCTCTGCACTTTATAGCATCGTCTGGGAGAGGGACACGCCAATTCATTTTTTCCTTCGATGTCAATGATGAGAGATTCCGTGAGATAATGTTGCCGCAGAATTATGATGATGACATTTTAGAGCTTAATATCTATAGTCTGGCTGTGTTCAAGGGATCTCTGGCTTTGTTTGTTAGCGGTGACGGTGAAAGTCTACTTAGTGATATATACTACATATGGGTGATGAGAGAGTATGGTGTGGTTGAGTCTTGGACTAAAATAAGTGTACCGATAAATTGGGTTGATAAGTTCTTTTGCTGCACTGATAATGGTGAACTTCTAATTAATAGAATTGGCAGAGGCTTTGTTTCATATGACCCTGAGAGTCTGAATGAGAATAATCTTGGAATTCAAATTCCTTCCTGGTTGACTTACACAGCTGATCTTATGGAGAACTTGGTTTTACTTAATCAGGTAAAATGTCATCTAAATATGAAGATTAGTTTGTATACATAGATTTGTTTGTTGAAGTTTTTGGCAAAATGACAATCTTTTTGAAGTTCATATTGACAAAGAACACTCTTGTTTAATGCACTTTGGGTATTAAATGATGCTCTTATTATGTTGTCTTTTTTTCTTTTTTCTTTTTTTTCTTCCTATGGTAGTATTACATCAATGTAATTTATTAAAC
>BKZX01028159.1:7255-27964 GCA_014362285.1 Fagus crenata
GAGGTGGTCCAAGAGCGTGGTGATCGTCCCAGATGGAGGTGGTCGAGTTTGTGCGACGAGAGTAATAGATTGAGATTGAGGAGGGAAAGATCAATGCGTTTTCAATTAAAAGAGAAACAACTTGTTTAGCCGGTAATAGGTATCAATTTTAATAGGAATGGACGCTCAAGATTAAAACACTTAAAATGAATGGTTAATATTTTAAGTGGGTATGGTACCCACAAAAAAACTGTGGGTACCGTAGAATGACCCACAAATCAGCTATTCATTGTTACATTCAAATTATTCAATATGTAGATGACAATGACATACATAAAGAACACAGTCTCTCAGCATAAGTTATGATAAACTTCAACATGTCCCAACGATTAATTGACATATATAATTTTAGAGGTAAACCACCTTCATGGTGATAAACCTTAAGAACAGTAATATTGGCCAACAGAAAATTATGCTTAAAGAAATTTTCGAAGTTTAACTGTTATCAATGTCTAGTTGGTCTTGTTAGGCCTTTCCCTATATATAGAGAAGGCATGACCTTAAGTTATAAAACAGCTTGAAAATTAGGTAAGCTAACAAAGATAAATTTTGATTCTACCAGAATCAAATTCAAACTACAAGATATACCAGAGACTCCTCTTAACCTTTTGATGTAATTAAGGCAAGAATATTATTGATGCTAATGGCTTATAAAAAGAAATTTATTGTTGAAAATGGACTGTCCAAACAAACAGAAGCCTCAATGCCCTACAGAAACTGTAGTTCAATCAATAGAATCAGTCTTCTAATGTTCTTCCTTGATGGAATACCAACTACAGTAATTTTAAGGAAAGACATGAAGGCATTTGTTACAGAACGAAATTATTACTATAATTCTTGATTAAATTTTGCATCAGCATCACATAGTCATAATACTAGTATTTTTTTATTTAAAAAGCATTTACTTTCATCTTTAATAAAAAAAAAAAAAAAAAAACGTAATAGTGAGATCCCGTTTCATGCAGTAATTTTGAAGTAAATCACAAAAATAAATTGTTGCCGCTTGTGGACTAAAAAAGTTGATTTTGTAGGTCAACAAGTCAACCAGGTAATTAAGGATGAATTACTCATATGAGCACTGATTTTCTTTATGTTAGACATGAAATAAATATGAGATGTGGTCCAGGTTTGAAGCAGCCATTAAGGATTATTCACAAAAATGTTGTGTGGTTGTGACAGATAACTCCAAAAATGGTGCGGATAAGCTCTTGCTGCATGTGGATTGAAGTTGATTTTGTTGGTCAACCAGTCAAGCAGGGAAGGATCGATGAAATAACATTAATTATTCTCGTCAAGTCATTGCACCCAACCACAAGTTTATCATTAAGGTAAGCTAACAAAGATGGATATTGATTCCATAATAATCAAAATTAAATTACAAGAGTATATATACTACACTCCGCCAATATCACTTACCTTTTAGGTTAAAATATTTACTGCTGCTAATGGCTTATTCCAAGAATTTTACTTTTGAAAATAGAGGACGGTCCAAACAGAGAGAAACCTCAAAGCACGACAGAAACTATTATAGTTCAATCAATGGAGTTACTTTTCTAATTTTCTCCATGGTGGAATCCTAACTACCGAAATTTTATAAAAAAGACACGCGTCATTGCTTACCTGGGAGTGATTTTGTCGGTCAACCAGTCAACCAAGGAAGGATCGATGAAGTTTATCATTAACATTTATTCTGTCATCCATTCCCTTAATTTCCTTGTCCACTTTGCCTTTCTTTCTTCTACCACTGTGTGTGTGTAACAGACAATGGGTATAGGCTGCGCTTGGTGTGTTGCTCTTCTTTTCCTTGCTCTTTTTCTTATTCCTTTTCCAATCTTAGTGACGGCCCAGCCTTACGGTTATCTGACTGTAAGCTCTTCTACTTCATGGACCAACAATTTTTCTGCTCCCGATTCCGTTCAATTCGATGATGGATCAATTGTGAGAATCATACTTGTCAGTGGTTCCTACCATTATAGGCAATGTGAATGTGGCTTCTTCTATAATCAAACGTACAACAGTTCTCTCTTTGCCATTTTCATTGTTAATTATGAAGCAGGCAATATTTCGAAATCTGTTCCTCCAGAAGTCGTATGGTCTGCTAACCCAAACAATCCAGTTAGCGTTAATACGACTTTGCAGCTTACTTCAGAAAGAGGTTTGGTGTTACAAGATGCTAATGGAACTATAGCGTGGTCAACAAATGTCACCAACAAATCTGTGGCTGCCTTAAAATTAACCGACACGTGCAACCTCATGCTCTTGGATGAAAAAAATGCAATAATTTGGCAGTCTCTTGATGATCACCCAACCGACACATTAATTGTTGGGCAAAAGTTGGTGGCAGGGCAGAACCTCACTAGTGAAGGAGGATTGTATTCGCTCTCTCTCACCAGTGACGGCTTGTTTGCCTATATCAATTCTAATCCACCCCAACAATATTTTTCTAAACATGCATATGATATCAGGTATGTTCAATTTCAGAATGGAAGCTTAGTTTTCTTCTCATTTGGTTCATTTTTTAATGATGAATATCAATTACCCAATCCTTCAGTATTATCATCGCAGTACATGAGATTTGGGCCTGATGGACACTTGAGAATGTATGATGGGAATTGGGTGGAAGTGTATGATGTTTTCAAAGAATATATTGATTACTGTAGTTACCCTACGGCTTGTGGTAATTATGGTATTTGCTTAAACGACCAGTGTAGTTGTCTTGGGCCTAAAAATGGGACTAGCTATTTTCAGCCAATCAATGACAGGGTGCTTAACCTTGGATGCTCCCCGGTTACTCCCTTGTCTTGTGAAGCTTCCAAATATCACATTCTTTTAGAGGTTGAGAACATCACATACTTTCCCTTTCAAGAATACTCCCCAGATATAAATCCAGACCACCAAAATATAAATTTAGAGAGTTGTAAAAAGGCTTGCTTAAACAATTGTTCGTGCAAAGCTGCTTTTTATAATTCGAGCAACCATTGGGGGAATTGCTATTTACAATCCCAAATTTTTTCACTGATAGCCATTGATAATCAAAATATTAACCTTAAAGTATACATTAAGGTCCAGAATGTCCAAAGTGCAGCTCCTCCTCTACAACAGACAAACCATGGAAAGAAGAAACATGAAGTAATAATTGGGTCCGTACTCAGTTCTTTCCTTGCTCTGTCTCTCTTAATTGGAATCTTTGTTTCTCTATTTTTGAAGAAGGAAAATGCTGATGAAGATGAGGAGTATTATTTAGATCAAGTACCAGGAATGCCCACAAGATATTCTTATCATGATTTGCAAGCCATGACAGAAAATTTCAAGAAAGAGCTTGGTGGGGGAGGATTTGGCACAGTTTTTGAAGGGACTCTAATTGTTGGCACTAAGGTTGCAGTGAAGCGTCTTCATGGTTTTAGTCAAATCAAGAAATCATTTTTAGCAGAGGTTGAGACAATTGGCAGCCTTCATCATTTCAACTTGGTGAGACTGGTTGGATTTTGTGCTGAGAAATCTCATAGGCTTCTTATTTATGAGTACATGTCTAATGGGTCTTTAGATAGATGGGTATTTGACAAAAATCCTGAGATATTGCTTGATTGGCAACATAGAAAGAAGATCATCCTTGATATAGCAAGAGGGCTAACTTATTTACATGAGGATTGCAGACAAAAGATAGTTCATTTGGATATAAAACCCCAAAACATCCTTTTAGATGAGAATTTCAATGCAAAAGTCTCTGATTTTGGGTTGTCTAAACTAGTTGACCGTGACCAGAGCCAAGTTGTGACAATTATGAGGGGCACTCCTGGCTATATGGCTCCAGAATGGTTAAGTTCAGTGATTACAGAAAAAGTAGATGTCTATAGCTTTGGAATTGTGCTCTTGGAGATATTGTGCGGAAGGAAAAATTTTGATCGTGCTCAACCAGAGGAATCAATGCATCTACTTCATCTTTTGAAGAAAAAGATTGAGGAGGACCGATTGTTGGATTTGGTTGATAATTACAGTGAAGATATGCAATTGCATGGAGCAGAAGTTGTGAAGATGATGAGGGTTGCAGCACGGTGTTTGCAAAATGATTACACGAAGAGGCCTTCCATGTCTATGGTGGTTAAGGTCTTGGAGGATGTTGTGAATATTGAATCTGACATAGATTATTTCTTTTGGAATCCACCTTTACCAAACATGGGAGCTGGAATTGATAATCAGGAAATGCATCTTCCTAGTGCTACTTCATTATTGCCTTCAATTCTATCAGGACCACGATGACTTCTCACTGTACCAAACAAGGTAATTTTCATACTTTTTAATAATATTTCTCATCTAGTGATTAATAGTAGTTCAAATTTTGATGGGAGATTTCAACCCAAGTACTCTCGTGTGGCCATTTTATTGGTAATATCATGGCTTTTTGTTAGTAACATATGTTTCTTTATTTAATATTGTCGGAGTGTTGTACGAGTGTTAGTTTTGTAGGTGACACTAAAATTTAAGTTTGAGATGTAAACTTTTTGTTGTAATCTTGTGTTTCTTCCTCTAAGGATCAATGCGAAATATTTAGTATTGTTTTTGTAAGTCGTTTGTCCGGAAGTTCCAATCTTGCTAAGATTTTATGGTTCATAACTTTTTTTTTTTTTTTTTTTTTTTTTTTTTTTTTTTTTCTCTATCTAGTGTTTACACATTAAATAACTTTTGGGCTTACAAACAGTATTGGGGCTGGATAAGTTATTTATTAAAAAGATTAGAATTACTGTTTGAACCTAAATGAAACAAGTTACATTACTTTAAGTAGAAGCCCAAATAGTAAAGCCCGAGTATACTTCGAGGCAGCATCCAATCTTATGTAAAACAGTTATAAAGCAGTTCGATTTTAAGAAACTCCTAAATAACGGTTTGTTAACAATCTGGATGCATATATGACAGGTGTGATCATCTCCAAGAAGAGCATTTCTCTATATTAGACAAGGTTTACTGAGGATTTGAAATTTGAAATGAGAAAATAACTATTCAATTGAAGAAACTGTTACTCGAGGAAGGTATAAATAGAAGAAAAGAAGACAGTTATCACCCCCGCGTATTTTCCAGAGTTCAGGAGTCCACTTGTGATTCAAAGTGTGTTCAAGTTTGTTTAAGTGTATTTTAAAGTGTGTAAAACAGTGTAATTCTGTGTGTTTAAATGCTTTAAGTGTGTTTTTAGTTCAATTGATAGTTAGATCCTGCAGTTCGAGTTCTTGAAGTGTGTGAGAGTAATAGGAAACTTCTCATTTGTAAGTTTCTATTGTTCTTGTTCATATTCGAAGTGATTGTACTCGATTATTATTCAATATATATATATATATATATTCTACAATTTATTATTGTTTACAGCATTGTTAAATTTCAAGTTGTTTACATTTACAAAAGAATAAACTGTACACCTTTATCTCGAGATCAAATCTGTGATCAGATTTGTCTTAGAGATTTCTTAATATCAACTTCTATATTAAAATCATAAGTAAATCAGTTAGTGTTTACCATTTCTGGATTGAACCAAGTCTTTTATCATTAAGGCATAATTCGGACCAAACACACCCTTTTGATTTACAGAAGTTGGATAATTAATTAAGTGTTAGTTTGGATAAAACTGATTAATAAACTTGATTAATTATAAATTTTAGGTTTGTTCAAACAAATTGGCGACCACAGTGGGAGAAATTTACTCTTTACATGGTAAGCACTAGAAAAATGAAAAGTATAGGCAAAGGATTAGAAACTCGAGGAGAAGTATCCAGTTCTAGTGAAGAAATAGAATTGCAACAATCAGTGAGTGCTGAGGGTTGGAAATTCTATTTGGATGAAAAGATGAATATTCAAAACACCAAGTTGGAAAAACTGAATGTTTTGGATAAACTGGATAAGGGAGTACAAACCCAAAATGAGAAACTAAACAAATTAGATAAATTGGACAGTATCAGTAGTGATATTACCCAAATGAGTGTAGGAGTGAACAGTTTGTTGACATACTTGAGAGAAAGAGATGAGAATCCTAATTCAAATAGAGTGAACAATTTAGGAAATGTTCAAGGATTAACATTACCTGTGATGGGCACTGTTACTAGGAACATTGAAGTAGGACAAAGTTCTGCAGAAAATCAGAACTAGACTTATAATAATGAGAGGCCAGCAGGTTATCCTGATGTAGGCCTGAATATGTAGAGAGATGAATTAAGGGTTGAAGTCCCTGTTGGAGAACCTTATTTTGAACAACCTCGAGTAGAGGTTAATAAGGAAACTTATGCAGAGGATGTTTTTAGAAATGAGTTTAACAAAAATGCACATCAAAGGAATGATGGAGCATATAGACCTCCAAGAGGAACATAAAATGAATTTAGAAGAGGAAAATATAATTTCCATGACAATGACAGAAATGGAAATTTCAGAAATGACAAGAATGACAGGAATTTTAGAAATGATAGGAATGATAGGAATGATAGAAATGACAGGAATAGGTTCCAAGAACCACAAAGGAATGAGTTTGAGGAACCCAACCAGAATGTCAGGCATGAGATAGGGAATAATGCAATAGGTTTAGACAATATCAAGAATATGATAGAGCAAACCTATGGTCCAAGTTTGCAAAGGGCTGCAAGTCCTGCATTTAGGAGACCATATCCAGATAAAGTAGAAAGAGAGTATGAAAGACCAAAGAATTACACAGTTCCTGATTTCTCTACATTTTCTAGAGATGATGAAAAGACAGCCTATGAACACATTTCTAGGTTTACAATTCAATGTGGAGAGGTATCAAACAATGGGAATGGAAAACTTATAATGTTTCCCAATTCACTAACTAGGCAAGCATTTAAGTGGTATTCTTCCTTACCTCCTCACTCAATTGAAACTTAGAATGATATGGAAGAAAAATTTCTAAAGCATTTTGCTAGAACTGATTTAGGAATATCAATGGCTGATCTAGCCAGACTTAAACAAGAATTGGGAGAAACTGCAGATCAGTTTATCATGAGGTTTAAGAAAACTAGATTAAGATGTCAAACACAGCTACTAGAGAGTGAGCACATAAGGTTTGTTGTTAATGGTTCGAACTTCGAGTTAAGAAAGAAGTTTGAAGGAGTCAAATTCTATGACTTGTTTGATTTGGCTGACAAAGCCATTAGGTATGAAGGGTTATTAAGAGAAGAAAATCAAAGAAGAAATACATCTATAGGGGCTTACTACTAGGACCCTAACTTCGAGGTAGATGTAGCAGAATTCATAGGACAACAACCTTATGTCCTTGAAACTACTTATAAAAAGAATATGCAGGCTAAAGGCTTTAATAGACCATCAGCTCTAGCCAAAACATATCATTTTGATGTGGAGAAGGCTGATGAATTGTTTGATATCCTACTAGAATCAAAATATATCAACTTGCCTGATCCAAGGCATTTTTCTAAGGAAGAACTTCGAGGAAGAGAGCATTGTAAATGACATAGTTCATTTACACATTCCACCAATAATTGTTTAACTTTTAGGAATATTATTCAAGAAAAGTTTGACAACAAGATACTGAAATTTCAAGAAAAACCAAAGGAAAATATGGCAGTAGACACAGAGCCATTTCCTGAAATGGTTGACATTAATATGGTTACAATGTGTTTGAATCCATTATTAGAAGATGAAAACTATAAAGAAGAAACTCTTGTTAACATGTATCAAGCATTATCTTTGCAGGGAAAGAGGATTAACAGCTTAACAATTGAGATGGAACAAGTTAAGTTGGATTAGAAAGCTGCAGCTAAGGAGAAAGGAACCTATATCCAAGGACTACACATTCAGATCAATCAAGGAAATGTGCAAATGGCAGAGAAGTGCCATACATCTACAGCCCGTAATGATGCCTTAGTCAGGCCTCCCTTGAATGCTCAAGCATCAACAACTTGTGAGGATGCCTTGGTAAAGCCTCTACAAGGATGTGATACCCCACCAACTTACAAAGAGGCCTTGGTCAGGCCTCCACCAGTTAACATGTCACAACAATTAGATACAGATAGTTGTTTGTGTGAGAGGTGTGGCCATATAATGCGTAGAGTGTTTGCCTTGGCAGCAAGCAAAACAAATCAAACCACACAGCAAAACCAATCACGGAACCAATTCGAACCTCATCATAGGAGTTTTGAACAAAACAGAATTTCAAGAAATAGGTTTGTTCACAATTCCAATGGACCTCAGGGGCCAAACAAGAGAGAACAATTCTATTCAAGGAATTACAATCAACAATTTAAGGATCCAAAGAGGGCCAAGACTTATAAACCTCCAATTGCAGAACAAGGCAGATGGGTGACTTTAGGATCACCAAACTTAAAACCTATTCACCAAAAGGTTTATAAGTATGGATATAATCCTAATTTTAACAAGATGACAAAAACACAAAGGAGAAGATGGATTAGGAATCAAGCATCAAAGCAAAAAGAGATGCAGCAAGGAGGCAGCTCTTCACAAGCAATTTCAGAAAAGAACAATAATGTTGCACCATCTACTCAAGATGATATGGATTGTGAAGAAACTGTGCCAGTCAAAGAGGATAAAAACATCTATGTTGGTAGGTATATACCAGCACAGTTAGCAAAAGGCAGTTGTCAACCTCGAAGTGAAATTGTTGGGCCTTCTCTAAGGTCACAATATCATAGAGATGAAAAGAAACAAGTTGATAAAGAAAAAAAAAAAAAAAAAAAAAGCCATATGAAACAACTTGAGTTCTAATTGGCAAGAAACCAAAGAAGAAGAACCAAGCCAAACCAGAAAAACAAACCGATGAAGCAGTGTTAGAAACAGCTAAAGATGAGCTTCTTGAAGCAGAACAAATAGAAGCTGTTGACCTGTCAAATACAGGAGTTGAAGAGGATTACCAAAAGGATGAAGATGATGATGGTGAAGAATTTGCCTTATCCATTAGGGCAGTAAGAGAGGAAGAACATACTCAGACAGAAGATATGTAGGAAGATGACCAAGACCAAGAAACTAACACTAATGTTGTTAATTGCAATATAGTGTATGTTTTACCAAGAGTGTTTATGTCTTTGGAAAGGTTGGAACTAGAAGAAAATGAAGCAAAGGAGCAGCTCAGGGGGCAATTCAAGAGGCTCAGGGGGCAACTCCAGTACTTTTAATAACAGAAAATGAAGGCTTTGAAGTAGTTAAAATGGTGTTTGAGAATCCATCAAAACAGATGACTCAACACCTTAAACCTCTCTATATTAAAGCTCATATGAATGGTAGACTTATGAATAAGGTGTTAGTAGATAATGGAGCAGCAGTCAATATACTGTCATATAAAATGCTTAGTAAACTGGCCAAAACAGAGGAAGATTTAACTCTCTCAGATATGGCAGTGAATGGTTTCACAGGGGAACCAACAATAACAAAGGGAATAATTCCAATTCAAATAAAAGTTGGAATCAAAGTTAATACAACAACTTTCTTTGTAGTAAATATAAAGTCAGCATATAATGCATTATTGGGGAGAGATTGTATACACTCTAACTGGGTGGTACCATTTAAACGAACAAATAATTCAATGTTGTTTCTGTCTCACTCGCTTAATTGCTGAGATGAGTTTTGTATAGTATATATAGATCAATCAGTTACATATGGATAGATTACATCAATCCTATCTATATTGTATCTATATCTAAACATTTGAATTCAAATGGTTACAAACTTCTAGTTACTGCTCTCTAAGGGAGTTGTATGTAACGTGGGATTCTCACTAGTGGTTATCATCTGAGGTGTTTGAACTGGAGCCAACTCTGTAACTGACTCCTCCAATATCGGTTTGATCGTTGGCTTGTAATTATCAGCTGCATCCTCAATACCATTTTCTTTACACCGGGTTATAATGTTTTGGAAAGACAATAATAGTATAGAAATAGTAATGGTAGATGATAAACCTTTTACTGTTTGTAACAATGTAGATGCCATGTTATATAATAAAAATATGAGCATTGTTAAATTTGCAGGTTTGAACAATAGAACAACAAACTCAATTACTGTTGAACATCTGCTAGATGAAGGAGAAACAAGCACTTCGAGTGAAACACCAAAAACTCTTTTGGGCAAAACAAAAGGGTCCAAGATTGAAGATTTGAATGATGATTAATACACCAAATGAAGAACATAAGAAGGCCATAGAAATGGCTATTAACAAGTTGGTGAATTATGCAACAGAAAAGAAACTTATGCAAGATACTTTTTTGGCTAAGTGTGTACATGATCATGAAAATGAGGACCAGACAAATAATAGTCAAGAAACAAATGTTTTGAAAACAATCAAGACATATTCGAATAGTGAGAACCAGGATCCTTTGGTAGAAGTGAATCTTGGTACATAAGAAGAACCTTGAGTCACATTCATAAGTGGTCACTTGAAACCAAATGAATTTGTAAGAATATTAGAAGTATTGAAGAAGTATAAAGACTGCTTTGCATGGTCTTATACAGAACTACCAGGCCTCAACAGAAAATTGGTAGAACACAGAGTGCCAATAAAGACAAGATTTGAACCATACTAGCAAGCACCAAGAAGGATGGCACCAGATATCATCTTGAAGGTCAAAGAAGAGATTGAAAGGTTAGTAGCAGCAAATTGTATTAGACCAGTAGGATATGTAGAATGGTTATTGATGGAAATATTTTACAACTTTTCCCTAAGTCAGAGATGACGACCTTCTAGCCTTTAAGAGTGACGACCTTCCAATTACTAAGCCGAATGACGACCGTCCCTCATGCATGCTCAATTATTCCAGTTGTCCGTGACTGAAGGGAATATTTATCAGGTTCTCCCAAGTCAGAAATGACGACCTTCAACTCTAAGAAGAAGACCGTCCCATCCCTCAGAATGACCGACACCCTTCTATTGCGAATGATCTCTTAGTCATCTAGCTGTGACTCACTCTTTATCCTTTACGGGAATCCGGGGGGACAACTCACCAAGCTGATCCCTCATCACGAACAGGTGTTCTTCAACGCGAATATAGGGGGATGAAGCCTCGTCACCTCACTCAGCACTACGCCCCAAAGCCAGTAACGACCTTCCAGACGAAGGGTCATCAGCTCACCACGTGTCCTCAGATCTAACGGAGTTTGGAAGGCCACGTGGTCTGACCAGAAAGCATAAGAGACCATTCTCTCTCCTACTCTCAGGTATGAACAATACTTTCCAATACAGAAATTCACTCTCAAGGTTTTTCTGGGAATTAATACTGACAAAGGCATCGGAGCCCCTTTGGCCGGCCCCAAACCAGTGCCAATTCCGATCAGCTTTTATTCTTTTGCAGGTCTTCCACTCCTCGGCTCGATTGACGGCCGCCTATTGATTTTCCAGCAACATCAATTCTTGGCTGGCTGTGCAACCGTTGATATGAAGATGCAAAACTCCGGTCATTTCCATGGAGATGCAAATTCCAGACATCAACAGTTGGCGCCGTCTGTGGGAATAACAGCTTTTCCTCTTACAAATTGCACAGCTTGCCAAACTTCTTTCTTAGCCTTCAAAGACAGGAAACGAACACCATTACGGTGTAGAACGTCGCCCGATCTATCAATCCCCGACGAAATCTTCATCATCAGAGCTTTCACGCTCTTCCACGCGCCATCGGAAAGAAACCTTCCTTTCCACGCGTCGTCGGAGTGAAGACCTTCCTATCCACGTGCAACCGGAGCCATTAGAGTCTTAAAGACGCCTTTCCAATCACCCGATCAAGTAACGGGCTCTACCATTGGACAAAACGTTGCCCGATCTACTAAGCCTAGTCGGAATCTTCTAAACTGGAGTTGTCACGCGCTTCCACGCGCCGGCGGAGTGACAACCTTCCTTTTCATGTGTCTTCATGTGCTCGCCACGTGCCTGTATGTGCTGACACCCGTCAAGCGCACGCCAACATGCTGCAGGCACATGCCATGTGCCACGTATCATGCCCTCATGATACCTCGTCAGCATCCTTATCAACCCAAATGGCGACGTCATCCGTGTGACGTTAACAGTGAGCATGGATTGTAAAAAATTTATGACGACCTTCCAGCCCCACCTAGAAGGAAAAGGAAGATAGATACATGGCCCTTGCAGGGACGGTCTTCCAACTTCTACAGGAAAGTGAGCCGAAGACATGATCCTTCCAACGATGGTCTTCCAATTTCCTTAGTAAAGTGAAGACCTTCAACACTTTTCAGGGCTTCTAGCCCCGCCTCGAAGCTATGTCTCTTTCACCCTACTCCTCTTTTACGTATTCTCTTTTCATTAGAAAGATGATAAACAATAAATTAATTGAGGCTGTTTTTTATATGTTTGTTATACACTAACAAATAATCTAAAAGGGAAATACCCGACCTCAAATAAAATATAGAAATCACATGAATATTTCTATATATATACATATGTGTGTTGCTTTAACCTTTGAGGATGAGAAATCTTGAAATGTCTATGTCTACATTTGGAAGGTCTATAAGACCAGCTTAATGTCCTTGAGCTAAAGTTGGCAATGTTGTTTTACAACACAATTTATAGTTACATTTCCCATGTGGGAATTATAACTTTTTACATACATACAAATAATTGAAATAAGCTTTCACACAAGACTAAGTATCTGAAATGAAATTACATGTAATGTAATTGTTCAATTCAGATAGTTAATTGATGATGCAAAATCACATTGT
Source organism: Fagus crenata (assembly GCA_014362285.1). NCBI lineage: Eukaryota > Viridiplantae > Streptophyta > Magnoliopsida > Fagales > Fagaceae > Fagus > Fagus crenata. The sequence continues at coordinate 19,970 of BKZX01028159.1, forward strand.
TCATTAATTGAGATATTATCATCTATATGCTTACCTAAACGATCTATTTATCGTTTTTTCCTCCACAATTATTGCAAACCAGATTATTGCATAGATGGACGACCGTCCATCCATTATATGCAATTTTGTGTTTGACTTGATTAAAGCATGACGTCATCTTTTCTCATGCCATATTGAGCGTTATGACCCCAAAATATATATATATATATATTCGATTTGTTTATTCAGATCATTGGTAATCTCGCAACAAAGATGAGCTCTATAGAGAAGGGCCATAAGAGAGATCAGTTCAACCGCACCATGATTAAGGTTTACGAATCTACTCCTACTATGGCTCCTATAAGCATCAAGGGGCTGAGGTCTAAGGACCCACTTCTACAAGCATGTGGCTTCTATAAGCCTTTCAAAGTAGACCTATATGACAGCTATGCATACGAACACTGTTATTTCTATGGGGACTAGAGCCCTAACATCAAAGATTGTTTTGCCCTAAAAAAGAAAATCAAAGAGTTTATTAAGCAAGGAAGATTGCAAAGATTTTTAAGAAGGGACCGAAGAGAAGATCGTCCACCTGTGGCTTATCACCAACGACCTCCAACAGAAGCACGTCCCAGGCCCCCACTAGGGGAGATTCACATGATAACTGGAGGGCAGAAGGAGGGACCTCCCATTCCTCGCGAAAAGCCTATGCCCGCCAGATACACGACGTGGTGGTAACTCAGAAGACCGGCAAGATTCCTAGGTTGGAAGATCTTCCTATTACCTTTACAGAGGAAGATGCCCGCAAAGTCTTCCACCCTCACGACAATGCGTTAGTCGTCTCCTTGGAGATTGCCGGCTATTCGAAAAGATGCATCTTGCTCGATAATGGCAGTTCTGCGGACATCATATATTTGACGGCCTTCCATCAAATCAAAATTAGCAAGGATCAACTACGACCCATCGAAACCCCACTGATCGGTTTTACAGAAACCCCTAGCAACAACCACAAAAAAGAATGTTAAAAATTTTAGCTGGAAGGGGCGTCATTTGTCGATTTGGGATCCCAAGGGTCCTAATTTCGGACAATGGAAAGCAATTTCACAACGGACCCTTTAGAGAGTTATGTAGTCAGCTGAACATAAAAAACCACTACTTGTCCCCCAGACAACCCCAGGCCAACGGTCAAGTTGAAGTTACGAACCGGACCTTACTCAAATAGATTAAGACCCGGCTCGAGGGGGCAAAGAGTATGTGGTTGGAAGAGCTTCCGAGTGTGTTGTGGGCATACAAAACCACTGTCAGAACACCAACAAAAGAAACTCCCTTCAAGCTAACCTTTGGCACAGAAGCTGTTATTCCCATAGAAATAGGACTGACCACCCGAAGGACGACCTTCCACAAAGAAGAAAATGAGGGACAGCTTCGACTGAACCTTGATCTCTTGGATAAAACAAAAGAAAAAGCAGCACAGAGAATTGCGCTTTATCAAGGGAAAGTGGCCAGGTACTACAACACCAAGGTAAAGCTTCGACGTTTTGAAGTCGGTGACTGACAAAGGCTTTTCTGGGAATCAATACTGACAAAGGCATCAGAGCCCCTTTGGCCGGCCCCAAACCGGTGCCAATTCCGATTAGCTTTATTCTTTTGCAGGTCTTCCACTCCTCGGCTCGATTGACGGCCGTCTACTGATTTTCCAGCAACATCAATTCTTGGCTAGCTGTGCAACCGTTGATATGAAGATGTAAAACTCCGGTCATTTCCATGGAGATGCAAATTCCAGACATCAACAGTTATCAAATATAGTTCCTGATGTGAATATTTTACATACTTTTCCTAAGTAAAAAACGACGACCTTCAGTCGTCTAAGAGGGAAGACCTTCTAATTGCCAAAATGAATGACGACCTTCTCTTGTGCATAATCAACCGCTCCAGTTGTCCATGACTCATCCCTTATCCGTTACGGGAATCCAGCGGGACAGCTCACCGAGTCGACTCACCACCCACAACAGGTGTCCTCCACGAATCTAGGGAATCAAGCTCATGCACGTCGCACAGCACTACAATTCTGATGAGTAACGACCTTCCATGTGAAGGGTTGTTAATGCACCACGTGTCTTCAGATCCAACGGATCCTGGAAGGCCACGTGCCATGACCAGAAGATATAAAAGGCCATTCTCTCTCCTCTCCTCTCCTCAGGTATGAACTGTACATTTCTAATACAGAATTAAACTCTCGAGTTTTCTCTGCAAACTGACACTGACAAAAGCTTCGGAGCCCTTTAGGCCGGCTCCAAACCGGTGCCATTTTCGATTAGCTTCTTTATCTTGCAGGTCTTCCATCCCTTAGCTCGACTGACTGCAGTCCACTGATTTCACAGCAACATCAGTTGGCGCCATCTGTGGGAAACGCGTTTCGGCTTTCACCACACCTATACGTAAGTCCTGCATGGTCAGGACACGATCAATGGAAGTCAATGCATAGTTGCTCCCTTCCAGTAGTCAATCTCCAGAAATGGCTGCAATGGAGAAGCAAGTGCGAGACCTCACAGCCAACCTCCAAGAGCTCACCCGGCAAAACCAGACCCTCAATCAAAAACTCCAACAGCGCGAAATTGAAAAACAGAGGGAAAAGGACAAAGGGAAGAGTAAAGAGAGAGGCGACGCCGAGTCTCGACAAGAGCAACAACAAGAGCAATAACAAGAACATCGCCAAAAACAAGAAGACGAGACAAAGGGTGAGAACACGAGAATACCCTTTGAAGAATTGACGGCTAAATGGGAACATGAAATAAAGGCGATGAAGGCGTAGCTGGGAGAAATGAAAGACAAATTTAAAGGAAGGGTGACCAGAAACCTGGACACCCTCGTCCACAGGACGGACTCCCCATTTACGGAAAAGGTAATCTCTTTTCCCCTTCCATCCAAATTTCGAATGCCTTCCTTAGAAAATTTTTGATGGTACCAAGGACCGCCTTGATCATTTGGAGTCTTTCAAGACCACGATGTGTCTTCAAGGGGTTCCGGATGAGATTATGTGCCGCGCCTTCCCAACTACACTCAAGGGACCAGCTAGAATATGGTTTAAGAAACTGATGCCCGGGTTTATGGGGTCCTTTGCTCAGCTAAGCCATTCATTCTTCAATCACTTTATTGGCGGACAACGATATGGAAGACCTACCACGCACCTTTTGAATGTCAAACAGAAAGAGGGCGAAACCTTAAGGTTTTATCTTACTAGGTTCAACAAAGAGACTTTATTGGTTGATGGGGCAGATGACAAAGTGGTGCTAACAGCATTTATTTCCGGCCTCCAATCAGGAGATTTTTTGTTCTCAATGTACAAGGATCCCCCAACCTCTATGTCAGAAATGATGTATGAGGCTCAGTGATATATGAATGGAGAAGAAGCCCTTCAAGCCCAAGATACAACCTCAAGAAAGAAAAGAAGAAATGACTACGGCGACCGTCCAACGAGCCTCTCGAGTTGAAACCTAAAATACAAAGGAATTGAGGTAAGAGGCACGAGGATAGGAGTCGAAGGGGATCAAATGAGAGGTTCAACCATTTCACCCCTCTGAATGCCCCTGTAGATCGCATATTCATGCAAATCAGAGATGACCCAGCCTTGAAATGGCCCGAAAAATTGCTCACAAACCCAGATTGAAGGGCGAAAGACAAATATTGCCGTTTTCACAGGGATCATGGTCATAATACAGAAAATTGTTATGACTAAAAAGGCAGATTGAAGAATTGATTAAGCAAGGGAAATTGCAGCGATTCGTTGAAAGGGATCAAAGAGAAGGTCGTCCACCACAAGCACAACCCCAACGACCCCCAATGGAAGACTGTCCCAGGCCCCCAATGGGAGAGATCCACATGATAACTGGTGGAATAGCAGCAGGAGGGACCTCCCGTTCCTCACGAAAAGCTTATGCTCGCCAGATACATAACGTGTTGGTAACGCAGAAGACCAACAAGATTCCTAGACTGGAAGACCTTCCTATTACTTTTACAGAAGAAGATGCTCGGAAGGTCGTCCATCCTCATGACGATGCCTTGGTCATCACTCTGGAGATCGCTGGTTATTCGACAAGACGAGTCTTGATCTATAATGGCAGTTCAGCGGATATCATTTATTTGACGGCCTTCCAACAAATGAGAATTGGAAAGGATCAATTATGACCCATCGAAACTCCACTGGTCGGCTTCGCAGGAACCAGTGTTTACCCGCTTGGAATAATTTCTCTTCAGATCGTGGTTGACATCTACCCGAAACAAGCAACAATAAGGGTTGAGTTCCTTGTGGTAGACTGCCCCTTGGCCTATAATGTGATAATCGGACACCCTACACTGAACCGCCTCCGAGCCGTCACTTCAACTTACCACCTCTTGGTTCGTTTTCCAACAGAGAACGGCATAGGCGAAATGAAGGGAGACCAAGCCATGGCAAGGGAGTGTTACTTAACTTCTGTGAGTACAGACCAAGTTCACCAGACCTTGATTGTGGAAGAGCGACAGAACTTCGCTGAACCGATAGAAAAATTGGAAGAGATCGCACTGATAGAAGGCGATGATAAAAAAATGACCAGAATAGGGACCACAATGCCGGAAGCAGTATGAGGTTCGATAGTGCAATTCTTAAGAGAAAATGCGGACGTCTTCGCATGGAGTCATGAGGACATGACAGGCATTAGCACCGAAGTGATGGTCCACAAGTTAAATGTCAACCCTTCCATGCACCCCGTCAAACAAAAGAGGCGGGTTTTCGCCCCAGAGAGGAATGCAGCTGTCATGGAAGAGGTAGATAAGTTGTTGACGGCAGGCTTCATAAGAGAGGTCTACTACCCCAAATGGCTGGCTAACGTCGTCATGGTCAAAAAGTCCAACGGAAAGTGGCGGATGTGTGTCGACTTCACGGACTTAAACAAGGCTTCCCCAAGGATAGCAATCCCCTTCCGAGAATCAATCAACTAGTGGACTCCATGGCTGGACACAAGCTACTTAGTTTCATGGATGCCTTCTCTGGCTATAACCAGATTCAAATGGAAGAAGAAGACCAAGAGAAGATGGCTTTCATCACAAGTCGAGGCCTTTTTTGCTACAAGGCAATGCCTTTCGGCCTTAAAAACGCCGGGGCCACATACTAACGACTAGTGAACAAAATGTTCCATGACCAGATAGGAAGAAATATGGAGGTTTACGTAGACGACATGCTAGTCAAAAGCAAGGAGAGTGAAGACCACCTAACAGATTTAAAAGAAACCTTCCAGGCCCTGAGAACCTACGACATGAAGTTGAACCCAGGAAAGTGCGCCTTCGGTGTTTCCTCGGGCAAATTCCTCGGCTTCATGGTGTCTCAACGCGGGATAGAGGCCAACCCAGACAAAATCAGGGCCATCATAGAAATGAGCCCCCCGACGACCGTCAAGGAGGTTCAAAGCCTGACAGGAAAGGCTGCCGCCCTAAACAAGTTCGTTTCCAGGTCTACTGATAAATGTCTCCCCTTCTTTAAGATCCTCAGGAAGGCCTTCCAGTGGACAGAGGAATGTCAACAGGCTTTTGAAGAACTGAAAGTGTATTTGTCTTCTCCACCACTTCTCAGCCCCTCTAAAACGGGCGAGGAATTATTTTTGTACCTGGCCGTGTCATCGTCTGCAGTCAATTCGGCACTTATCCGCGAAGAAGAGCGTGTTCAGAAACCTGTGTGCTACACTAGCAGAGCCTTGAAGGGGGCCGAGGAAAGGTATCCCAATATGGAAAAACTGGCTTTCGCCTTGCTGATCGCATCAAGAAGACTCAGGCCATATTTTCAGGCCCACTCGATAATAGTGTTGACCGATTACCCCCTTAGGAAGGCCATGAACAAACCCGATGCGGCTGGAAGGTTGATTCAATGGTCCATTGAAATGAGTGAGTTTGATATTGACTATCGACCTCGCACTGTGATAAAAGCACAAGCCCTGGCAGACTTCATCGCGGAATTCACACACCCATGGAAAGAAGAAGGTGAACTAGAGTAACACGAAGTCTGGACGGTAAATATTGATGGCTCATCTACTAAGGATATGGGTTGAGCCGGAATCATCCTCGTCTCACTCGAGAAGGATAAATTCAAGTATGCCATTCAACTACGCTTCCGTGCCACAAACAACGAGGCAGAATATGAAGCCCTTCTAGCAGGACTGAAACTATCCAAAAATATGGGAGTCAAGAATCTGACCGTCAAAAGAGATTCCCAGTTGGTCATAGGGCAAATAAAAGGAGAATACGAAGCCAGGGAAGACAGGATGAAAAAATACTTGACTCTCGTCCAGACCTTGCTCCCACATTTTAAGAAGGTGGAGTTCATCCAGATTCCAAGGGAAGAAAATATAGATGCCGACCGTCTAGCCAGATTGGCATCATCAGGAGAAGAGTTTGACGGCTTCCTCGAAATACAAGGTCGTCCGTCCACAGAAGAGGAAACGGTGAATTCCATCAAGGACAATGTCTCATGGATGTCACCCATAGTTCGCTACTTAAAAGAAGGGAAGTTGCCCACAGATAGGATGGAAGCACGCAAGCTGAGGATAAGAGCTTCCCACTTCCAACTATTGGACGGCATTCTCTACAAAATGGGCTTTTCTCGACTACACCTCAGATGTTTATCGCCAGAAGCAGCGAATTACGTCATCAGGGAGGTCCATGAAGGCATTTGCAGAAATCATTCAAAAGCCAGAGCTCTGGCACAGAAACTCACAAGGGCAGGTTATTACTGGCCGTCCATTCTACACGATACCATGCAATACATGAAGACATGCGACAAATGCCAGCGCTTTGCTAATATCCCAAGGGCACCACCAGAAGAGCTTACACCCATGACCTCCCCTTGGCCCTTCGCACAAAAGGGACTAGACATCATGAGCCCATTCCCAGTCGGGACGAAGCAAGCCAAGTTTTTAGTGGTCGCCATTGATTACTTTACCAAATGGGTGGAAGCAGAACCCTTAGCAACGATCACAGAGAAAAATATCAAAAACTTCGTCTGGAAGGGCGTCATTTGTCGATTCGGAACTCCAAGAGTCTTGATTTCAGACAACGGGAGACAGTTTGACAATGGACCCTTTAGAGAATTATGTGGTCAACTGAATATAAAAAACCACTACTCATCCCCCAGACACCCACAAGCCAACGGTCAAGTTGAAGTTACGAACCGGACCTTACTCAAACAGATTAAGACCCGGCTCGACTCTCGAGGGGGCAAAGAGTATGTGGGTGGAAGAGCTTCCAATTGTACTTTAGGCATACAGAACCACTGTCAGAACTCCAACAAGAGAAACCCCTTTCAAACGAACCTATGGTACCGAGGCCGTCATTCCAGTCGAGATAGGGCTAACCACCCTAAGGACGACCTTCCACAAAGAAGAGGAAAATGAGGGACAGCTCCAACTAAACCTCGATCTCCTGGATGAAACAAGGGATAAAGCTGCACGTAGAATTGCACTCTACCAAGAGAAAATGGCCAAGTACTATAATACCAAGGTAAAGCTTCGATGCTTTGAAATTGGTGACTGGGTCCTAAGGAAGGTTACCCAAGCAACTAAAGACCCGTCACAGGGCAAGCTGGGTCCCAATTGGGAAGGGCCTTACACTGTCATGGAAAAAAGCTTCCTCATCCCTGGAATGCTGAGCACCTCAAAAAGTATTATCCTTGAGGTACACACCCCCAGTTACTTTTACATTAAAGAAGTTTGTAGTATCCAAACATTATCTTTTATCAATAAAAAGAAGATCGTCTGTCTATACATGATTGCTTAAATTTGCTTATCTATCCAAACAATATCCAGTAGGGCGTCATTAAACGACATACCCCTCGGAGGATATGTCCAGAAGGGAGTCATCGAAATAGATGTCCCTTGGAGGAAAGTTAGACACCCAAGAGGTGCAATATCCAGTAGGGCGTCATTAAACGATGTACCCCTCGGAAGATATGTCCAGAAGGGAGTCATCGAAATAGATGCCCCTCGGAGGACA
>BKZX01028159.1:28151-38965 GCA_014362285.1 Fagus crenata
ATTAGACACCCAAGAGGTGCAATATCCAGTAGGGTGTCATCAAACAATATACCCCTCGGAGGATATGTCCAGAAGGGAGTCATCGGAATAGATGCTCCTCGGAGGACAGTCAGACACCCACGTGGTGCATTTTATGGAAGAAGGTCGTCAAGAAGACTCCTTCTGAACTTATCAAGTTAGACACCCACGTGGTGCATTTTATGGAAGAAAGTCGTCAAGAAGACTCCTTCTGAACCTATCAAATTAGACACCCACGTGGTGCATTTTATGGAAGAAGGTCGTCAAGGAAAATCCTTCACACCCACGTGGTGCATTTTATGGAAGAAGGTCGTCAATAAGACTTCTTCCGAAATTATCTAGATAAACCCCCACGTGGTGCATTTTATGGAAGAAGGTCGTCAAGACGATTTCTTCCGAAATTATCAAGTTGAACAAATTCAAGAAAAACAGTTCAAGGAAGAACAACGAAGACGATTGACATATAAGTGATCGTCAAGCCACACCCCTTCCACAAGGAGTAAACATGACTCGGGTCACAAAGTTGTTTTTTGTCTACAAAAGCATGAGTCACACCCCTTCCACAAGGAGTAAACATGACTCTAGTCAAGAGGTTTTGGTCTACAAAAAAACGGGTCACACCCCTTCCACAAGGAGTAAACATGACCCCAGTCAGCACAGCATTGTTTACCAAAAGAAAAACCCTTGCCATGCTCAAGGGCAAACATAGCAGTGCTTATAAACGGAGTGTATCTACAAAAACAGAAATACCTAAGCTAAGGTACGAAAATATAAAATCTACTACACTTCATCACTAGTTGGTGGAGGAATGGTCTCACCGCCCACAGAAGCAACCTGACCATCAATAGGACCAACCATCGATTCAGTTCTTGGGGCACCTTCTGGGGTACTAGAAAGGACGTCAAATGGAGTAGCCACACGCTCCTTCAACTGAACGACGTCCTCTTCCTCCTCATCCTCACTATCTTCCTCCATGGCTGTTGTCTCCTCATCGTCAAAGATCTTTACCATAGACCAATCCTGAACATCTCCAAATGCAAGAGCAGCCCTCTTCCTGAAGTGTTCGAAACCGGCGACATAGAAGCGACGAGTAGCCTCTTTGAAGTCTTCAGAAGCCTTGAAGTCTATGACGGCTGTCTCCTTCGCATCTGAGATCTCTCCTTGAAGAGCCTCAGTCTTGTGCAACAACTCGTCACAGCCTGTCTCCAAAGCAGAAATAAGCTCGTCCTTCCCCTTGACGTCGGCCTCCAGCTGCTTTATTTGACTCCTCAAAGCCCCCTTCTCGACGTTAAGGCCCTCTGTCACCTTCTTGTGAGCTAGGGCCTGAACCTTAGCCTCTTCAAGATTTGCCTTAAGCTTTGCCAGCTCACTCCCTGATGAACGGAGCCTATTGCCCACCACAAACATCTGTCTCGCAACTTGGACATTAAGAGAGATGTCAGAAAAGAAAATGTTCTCCTAGATAATAAAAAGAAAAGGGAAATAACAAGAGAAGAACTGACCTTCAATGAGTCTTGAATTGACATACGAAGAAGGTCCATATTTTCGACCAAATCATACACTTCCAGGTCGACCTTCTCATACATTTCAGTCACCTTGTCCATCGCCCTGGACGAGCTGTTGTAAATCGTAGGGATGATATCACCGGAAACTATCCCCTTCCCTTTTGATGTGACTGGAGAAGGTGGGATTTCGTGATACACATGAACCTTTTCAGGCGTCTTGGCTTTGGCAGGGAGAATAGGTTTATCTTGACGGCCTCTTTTCTTGGAGCTGGTCCTCTTCTCAATGACAGTCTTCTTCCCAGACTTCGCCTTTTTAGGAAAAAGCGCACTGGCGTTAGGAAGGTCGTCCAGATTCTGTGCCACCTCCCTCAAACGCTTATGCTCCGCCCTGGTCGTCATTCCTACAACATGGAAGGGTGTTAAACAAGAATCAGGCAAAGAAAAACCCAAATCATTTAGAAGGGAATCACTCACTTTGCTGGTAAGACTTGATTGCTTTCCTCACTTCGAGACTGGGCTCGGGACCCAAGGACCACTCTGCCAAAGAAAATGGCGACAGAAGGTCGACCAATCTCACTAGTCTTTCCTTCTGATAGTTCGCAACTCTCAAAAGACGCTCCTTAAGATGGGTGGATAAGGATGAGCGGCGAAAAGCTGCAAAAAGAAAACAAACGAAATAAATACACAGACGACCGTCACAATCGAAACAAAAACAAAAAGAAAAAAGACGAAGGGCGTCAAGATTGCACCATCTACAGAAGGAGTCCCCCATGAACGACGAAGGTCGTAGGGATCTTCACCTATCGCCTCGTCAGAGGAAAACTCCCAGTTGTCTCCACATAAAAAGAAAAATTTGGGTTTCCAGCTTCGGTTAGAATTAGGGAGATCCGGAATAAGTCTTGGGAACACCTTGTGACACATAAAGCCCCAAATTCCTGGTGAAGCAGGTATATACGCCAACTTATAAAGAGAGAGGAACTCGTCGACCGTCAACTCATATTCCCCGTCACTGGCCATCCTCCAAAGAACTTGAAGGCCTATAATAAGACGCCAGGCATTCGGATTTAATTGACTAGGGGCTAATCCTAGACGATGAAGAAGTTCCCTTTCAAAAGGTCTGAAAGGTAATCTCAATCCAGCCACTAGATTGTCTTCATAAAGAACAACATCCTCCCTGTTAGACGAGCATCCCCACTCGCCTTTATCAGGTAACCGAAGCATTATGTCTTCTGAAATTTGGTAGCGTGTCCTCAACCTCTTGATATCTTTGTCTACAAACTTTGAAGACACCCCCTCAGCAATAAAGGACCTGTTTGGGTCTTGACTCGAAACGGGTAAAATGGCTTCTTGGGACGAGGAATCTGACGTGGACAACTCTATGGTGTTGGAAGACCGTCCGTGATTACCAGAATACTCAGATCCAGACACCGACCCCCTCTCACCCGAAGATGATGACTCCGAGGAGTCATCCACACTCGAGGACATCAGAACTCAATACGGGAGTCCTACAGGCAATGCTGCACTCAACCTCGCCGCAAAACCTACCGGAATAAAGATAAAAGAAACCCCTTTTTCTTACTCCCCAACTACACGAAAGAACAACTAAAATGCTAGAAAACGGAAAAGAAAGAAAACAAAAAGGAAAGGAGTCGACTTACCAGGGGAAAAAGGGGTCGCAGATATGGAAGCTCCTAAGAAAAGTCACCGGAATCGAGCACCCTCAGAGCGGCAGAGCCTCCAGCAAGTACGAAGAAAGGAAACACAAAAAAGAACCAACCTTTTTTTTGAAAGAGGGGGAAAATGACGAAATAAATGGGTAGCTCTGGTATTAAAAAGGACGGTTGGGCCTTGATACCTGCGTCTAGCCCCGGGGTGACACGTGTCAGGGTGATTGGAAACCGTCCCATCTCTTTATGACCATTATGCCCGATACAAAAGGCGCGAGGAAATTACGTCTTTGACCCTGACTCTTTATATTCCGACGGTCGTCTACCTAGACAACCAGGGAATAGGGGGGCAACTGATGTGAATATTTTACATACTTTTCCTAAGTCAAAAACGACGACCTTCCGTCGTCTAAGAGGGAAGACCTTCCAATTGCCAAAATGAATGACGACCTTCTCTTGTGCATAATCAACCGCTCCAGCTGTCCATGACTCATCCCTTATCCGTTACGGGAATCCAACGAGACAGCTCACCGAGTCGACTCACCACCCACAACAGGTGTCCTCCACAAATCTAGGGAATCAAGCCCATGCACGTCGCACAGCACTACAATTCTGATGAGTAACGACCTTCCATGTGAAGGGTTGTTAATGCACCACGTGTCTTCAGATCCAACGGAGCCTGGAAGGCCACGTGCCATGACCAGAAGATATAAAAGGCCATTCTTTCTCCTCTCCTCAGGTATGAACAGTACATTTCTAATACAGAATTAAACTCTCGAGTTTTCTCTGCAAACTGACACTGACAAAAGCATCGGAGCCCCCTAGGCCGGCCCAAACCGGTGCCACTTCCGATCAGCTTCTTTATCTTGCAGGTCTTCCATCCCTTGGCTCAACTGACTGCAGTCCACTGATTTCACAGCAACATCAGTTCCTTCTTCTAGTTTTAATGCCAGTTTCTTGAAAGTATGTAGTGCAATGATGGTGTTTTGAAGTAGAAAGAAGCTTGGAATCTCTAATATTTTAAGATCATTTTCGAATAAAAAGCTAAGGGAAAAATTAGTTTCTAACCATGTAAAGTAATATTGGGCTAGGTGATCTATTTTTGGTGTAAAGTAATATTGGATTTCAAAATCATCATATGAAAAGCATATATGAGTCATGACTTAGGAGTGTATATCTTTCTTTTACTTTTTTTTTTTTTTTTTTTTTTTTTTTATGGAGTGGGGTGGGGAATACAGCTTTTTGATTGCCAACGATGATGAACAAACAAAGACAGTATTCACTCTTTAAAGAGCTGAAACTCCTTCCCTCTTTGTACATAAGCGTACAAGCTGCCCCTTAGTTTTTCTGGCAAAGTTCCTTTTAGCCTCTTTAGTTCAGGACAGGACCAAGGTCATCCAAAAATTGAATTAATGCAAATTGTATCATGTTGGTTAAATTTTGAGGTTGCATTGGACCAAATTAACCCCTTATAACTTTATTTTGAAATTGAAAAACTATGATAAATTGGTTTCTTTTGTTTGGATTTGTCTATCATGGTTTTTGTGCATTGTTTCCTTTTCTCCTGTCATCTACTTATGTTTGAATTGTACACTACATAATATTCAAACAGTTTTTGATAAACGTTGTAGAGATTGAACAACTTTGGGACCAGAAGAAAGAGAAATTTTGCAACAGAATGTGAAACCTAACTTATAAAACTTATCAACTGTAAGCATTCAAAACATAGAGTAGCTACCCTTTTCTCCTCTCCTTACATAGTTTTAGGAGAATGCAGTCTCTCCTCCTGGTTAAAATTTCTCTTAGATTACAATTATCACAAAAAACTGTAGGAAGCACACCCAATTCAAGCAAAATGGAGCCCACTCCATACTTACACCCTCTTTTAATGTATAATAATAAAAAAATTTACAATTGTAAATATTAACTTCAGAGACAAAAGAACAGAGAGAATAATTTATGTATTGAATATTTTAAATGAACATAAACATGTAAGAGACTATATATATATAAACTGGGGTATGGTATAGTAAATATAGAGAAAAGACTAGGACAATAAAGAGAGTATATACATATGTCAACCCTAAACAATTCAAACAAATTTATAAAACAGAGGATAGATAGATTTCAAATTTCAAATTATGTTTGAGTTAATAATGTAAAGTGATTTATAATGCCCAGGCCCGCTTCAAAAGTTGAAAATATATTCTCTTGAGTGAATATGGCCCATAACCCAAACTCTTTCTTCTTAGGTTTCCCGCCAAAGCCCAGAAACCATTTTCGTTGTCACCCTCGCCTCGCCCACGTCTCCCACTTTGCCACTCTTTCAAAAAGTAACTGACTAGACCCCTCTTTCTCTCACACGTTGGATTACAGACTTTCTTTACTAAGGTACGGAGTTGGTTTCTTTCTAAATTTGTTTGCTTTTTTTTATTGAGTTTTTCCATATTTGGTGCTTTACTTTCTGATATCACCAAATATATCCGATGGACGAACGGTATCCTCAAGCCAACATAATCGACGGTCGTCCGTTAAGAGACTGACGGGGGCAACATTCACTGACGATCGTCCGTTACCAAATCACGCATATCGAGCGAACGTTACGCCAGCTACCCTCAATAAATGGCTAATGCGTTACAACCGTGATTCAAAATCCTATTAACTACAAGCAAGAATCAAGGCTGACATTAAAAACTCCCAAAACGGTCATTAGGCCTGAACACACTATAAAAGAAGCCCCTCACCCACAACAAAAGGTACAGATTATTTTTTCACTACTCACTCTCTTACTCACCCCTATACTCTACAAATCATTACACTTTTTGCTAACTTAAGCATCGGAGGCTCCCCCCCGGACCACCACCGGTGCATCATTTTACTTGTTTCTTTGTTTTGCAGGTATTCGTCCGTCCAGAGGGCATCGTCCATTCGGGTTGATCGGTTCGCGAGCCCACTGATTTCTTAAGCATTATCAGTTGGCGCCATCTGTGGGAACGACATAGTGAGCCATTGTCGTTCTTAGAGCAAAAAGGGCCGCGTACAGGTCGATAACGATCATGGAGGGAGCTCCCAACGACGGAACTAGTAATGACCCCGCCATGACCCCGATGGAGAGGCAAATGCAGGTCATCGCCACCAGCATTTAGGACCTCGCTCGAGAAACATCCCGTCAGAATCAGGAGTTATGGCAAGCCATCAGGAAGGGGCCCACAGCTCCCCACGACAACAACCAACCTCCTCCGCGGGGTGGAAACAGGTCGGACGACCAGGAAGCTGACAGCCACCAAGTCACTCGCCGTAGGGACGGCGAAATTGAGAGAACTCCGCCCCGGAGCAGACACAGAGCGGAAAGCGCAGGAAGTTCCGCTCCCCCTAGCCAACATAAGACAGCTAAAACAACAAGGTCGTCCAAATAGCCAGAACGACCAGACAGGTCGTCCAAGCAGCCCGAACGAGAGGACAGACGGGGAAGCACATCTAGACGACTTGATCATCCAGAACGATCCTCAAGAGATCCGGATGACAAAACGGCACGTTTAGAGAAAGAATTGCGAGAAATGAGGAAACAAATGGGGGACATGAAGAACAGCCTGAGGGCGAAAGCCGCTCGCAACCTGGACAACCTTGTACACCGGGCCGACTCTCCGTTCATCCCGAGTATTGCTGACTTCCCACTCCCATCCAGATTTAAGGTACCATTACTAGAAAACTTCGATGGGACCAAAGACCCATTCGACTACCTGGAAGCCTTTAAGACGATTATGCAACTGCAAGCCGTCCCCGAAGAAGTAATGTGTCGTGCATTCCCCCTGGGACTAAGGGGATCTGCGAGAGTGTGGTTCAACAAGCTTGAGTCAGAGTCAATCGGTTCATTCGTCCAGCTCAGCCGTGCGTTCATCGATCATTTCATTGGCAGCCAACAAAGGGGACGACCACCCATTCACTTGCTCAGCGTCAAGCAAATGGAAGGAGAATCGCTAAGGACATTCGTACACCGCTTCAATGAAGAAGCGATGAAGATCGATCGTCCGAAAGAAGACGTCACGGTAACAGCCTTCATGGCGGGTCTGCGAAAAGGGGATTTCCTTTACGAACTCTGCAAGGACCCCCCCAGAAACAATGTCAGAACTTATGTACGAAGCCACAAAACACATGAACGCAGAAGACGCCCTAGAAGCTATGGACGACCCACCACCAAAAAGGCGTAAGGAAGCTGAAGATCGTAAACCTGAGCCCGCCAAACAAAAGGTTCCGAAATTCAGCGAAACCCCGGAACGTAAACGGACGACCGCGCCTCCTGTGAAATTCAGCAGCTTCACACCTCTTAACACACCTATCGACAAACTCCTCTTGCAGATACAAGACGACCCTTCGCTTCGGTGGCCAGGTAAGATACGCTCGGATCCTAACAACAGACCAAAAAACTTGTATTGCAGGTTCCACAGGGATCATGGACATCTCACCGAAGACTGTGTGGCCCTAAAGGAACAAGTAGAGACGTTAATCCGACAGGGAAAACTGCAAAAGTACGTCAGTCGTCCGGCCAACACCCGTCCGGCAAAGCCCCAGGCACAAAGGGAACAGGCGGAACCCAATAGGCCCGGGCCTGTGGGAGAAATTAGAACCATCATTGGGGGACCAGCGTCAGGAGGAACATCTCGAGCCTCGAGAAAAGCGTATGCACGACAGGTGCATAACGTCATGGTCGTCCAACGGCCCCCAAAGAACATCCGCCTCGATGATCAGGTTATATCTTTCAGCGAAGAAGATGCAAGGGGGACTCATCAGCCGCACGATGACGCCCTCGTTGTAACAATCAATATCGCCGGCTTCATCACTCGGCGAGTAATGATAGACAACGGAAGCTCAGCTGACATACTCTACCTCCCAGCTTATCAACAAATGAGGATCGACAAAGACAAGCTACGCCCCATGGATGCACCACTCGTAGGATTCACAGGAGACAAGGTGTGCCCAGTCGGCATTGTAACGTTACCAATCACGGTGGGTACTCATCCAAAGACAGTCTCCAAGACCGTCGACTTCCTCGTCGTCAATTGCCCCTCAGCGTACAACGCGATCATCGGACGACCAACCCTCAACCGATTACGGGCCGTAACTTCCACATATCACCTCCTCCTCAAATTCCCCACCGAGCATGGAATAGGTGAAGTCAGAGGAGACCAAGTAGCTGCCAGAGAATGCTATCTCGCCTCCTTGGGGACAGAAGGACGAAACCAAACCATGACCATTGAAGAACGGAAGATCACGGTAAAACCATCCGAACAGTTAGAAACGGTAAGACTGGAAGACGGGGACCCAGAAAAGACGACAAAAGTCGGTGCCGACCTCCCCCCATTAATGAAAGAGTCACTCATTCAATTTCTGAAAAGCAACAAGGACGTCTTCGCATGGACTCACGAGGACATGCCAGGTATTGACACCTCTGTTATTTCACATAAACTAAACGTTAACCCCTCTATTCGTCCAGTTAAGCAGAAACGAAGAGTCTTCGCCCCAGAAAGGAACACGGCCATCATGGAAGAGGTGGACAAACTCCTAGCGGCAAACTTCATCAGGGAAGTCTTCTACCCCGATTGGCTGGCGAACGTAGTCATGGTAAGAAAGAACAATGGGAAGTGGCGAATGTGCATCGACTTCACGGACCTGAACAAAGCCTGCCCAAAAGATAGTTTCCCCCTGCCAAGAATCGACCAGCTAGTCGACTCGACAGCTGGTCATAAAATATTAACCTTCATGGATGCTTTTTCAGGGTACAACCAGATAGTGATGGACGAGAGCGACCAGGAGAAAACATCCTTCATCACAAGTAGGGGACTTTTTTGCTACAAGGTGATGCCGTTTGGGCTAAAGAACGCAGGAGCAACCTATCAATGTTTAATGAACAGAATGTTCCACGATCAAATAGGAAGAAACGTCGAAGTCTATGTGGACGACATGCTCGTGAAGTCTAAGGAAGAATGCGATCATCTCGACGACCTCAGAGAGACGTTCGAGACCCTCCGCAAATACCAAATGAAGCTAAACTCGAGTAAGTGTGTATTTGGTGTTTATTCAGGGAAATTCCTTGGTTTTATGGTTTCACAGAGAGGCATAGAAGCAAACCCGGATAAGATCAAGGCGATCCTGGAGATGCAGCCACCAAAAACAACCAAGGAAGTTCAAAGACTGACGGGCAGAGTAGCCGCACTCAACCGGTTTGTATCCCGGTCAACCGACAAGTGCCTACCTTTCTTCAAAACTCTGAAGAAAGCATTCACATGGACGAGCGAATGCCAGCAGGCATTTGAGGAACTCAAAATGTACCTAACCACGCCTCCGTTGCTAAGTCCGTCCAAGCAGGGCGAAGAGCTCTACCTGTACCTGGCCGTCTCACCGACAGCCGTCAGTTCGGCACTTATTCGAGAAGAGGATGGACGACAGCTACCTGTCTACTACACAAGTCAAGCACTCAGAGGAGCGGAAGAAAGGTATCCACCCATGGAAAAACTGGCTTTCGCACTAATAACAGCGGCTAGGAAACTACGCCCCTATTTCCAAGCTCATACAGTGGTAGTCCTCACAAACCACCCTTTACGGAAAGCTATGAACAAACCGGACGCGGCAGGGCGGCTTGTATTATGGACGATCGAGTTGAGCGAATTCGACATCGACTATCGGCCCCGATCGGCCATCAAGGCACAGGCATTGGCTGATTTTATCGCAGAGTTCACCAGTAAGGACGACGAACCAACAGAAACGGAAGATTGCAAAACACCGAGATGGACGGTGCATACTGACGGTTCATCGACTAAAAATGCTGGAGGAGTCGGAGTAATAATAAAATCCCCCGAAGGCCACATCATAAAACGGGCCATACGCCTGCAATACAATACCACCAACAATGAGGCAGAGTACGAAGCACTATTAGCCGGGTTAAAGACAGCCAAAATCCTAGGTGCAACCGAGCTGGACGTCCATAGCGACTCACAACTCATAGTAGGACAAGTCAACGGAGACTATGAAGCAAAGGAAAGACGAATGATACAGTACCTAAAACTTGTCCAGCACCAGATAAGCAGATTCGACGAAGTAAAACTCACTCGGATACCCCGAGAGCAGAACACGGCCGCAGACCAGCTAGCCAGGATCGCATCGTCAAACGAGCCGAATGATGAAGTAGAAGTCGTCCGGCACCCAAGCCTACAAGCAATAGAGGTAAACCCGATAGAAGCAGAGACTTGCTGGATGACACCCATAATCTCCTACTTGGAGAGGGGGACCCTCCCGGACGACCGTCATCAAGCCAGACGGATCAAGGTACGTGCCTCCCGATTCACCATATTGCAGGGCACACTATACAAGAAAGGCTTCTCCCTCCCTTACCTCAGATGTTTAGCCCCTGCCGAAGCAGAGTACGTCCTAAAAGAAATCCACGAAGGGATTTGTGGAAACCACTCAAGCGCACGATCATTGGCCAAGAAGATCATCCGAGCAGGATACTACTGGCCTTCCATACAAACCGATGCAAACTTACTCGTTAGACATTGCGACAAATGCCAGCGGTTTGCCAACCTCGTCCATTCCCCATCAGAAGAGTTGACGCCAATGACCTCACCTTGGC
>BKZX01028159.1:47039-64175 GCA_014362285.1 Fagus crenata
ACGACATGAAAAGCCTGGCCACGTCCAGGTCCTCTGCCTATAAATCCTCAAGTGGTCTGGTAGAGTGATAAAAAAAAAAATACCCTAGCCATGCTAGGTATTTCACCTGCAGAGCTTCAGATGTCACTGCGGAACGGCATTGGAGTCCAGGCCATGCTCAGGTCCCTGGCCTATGAATCCTCCAACGGGGCAGAGCAACATCTATCCCTGATTCATACAGGTACACAATTTGCTTAACCTTTTGCTTATACCTCCACCTATGGTGTTGCAGAACGGTGATAATACTTGGCAGTGCCAAACACTTCAATTATTTACTTGCCTAGTATCTTACTTAGTGTGTCAGAACGGCAGTAATACTTGGCCGTGCCAAACACTTCAATTATTTACTTGCCTAGTATCTTACTTAGTGTGTCAGAACGGCAGTAATACTTGGCCGTGCCAAACACTTCAATTATTTACTTGCTTAGTACCTTGCTTAGTATGTTAGAGTGGCAGAGGTAGCTGGCCGTGCCTAGTACTTATAACTTCTCGACTAACGTCATTATGATAAGTTTCATCGAAAACATCGTTATGATATGTTGGAACGGCGCTGTAGCGTGACCGCGCCAAACACTTAGTTTCTTGATTAACGTATCACGTGGGTAGTTAGAACGGCAATAATATTTGGCCGTACTAAATACCTTAGCTATTTTTCATAACTTCGTACAACGCGTTAGAGCTACAATAACGCTTAGCCATGCCAATCATTTCATTAATTTGTCCTACATGATGCCCTACATAGCGTATTGGAACGACAATAAATCCCGGCCGTACTGGATTCTTAATACATCTACTTACGTTATACGACAGGGCACCAAGGGTTAGTAAAACGGCTTGGATCTGTTTATGCCGTGCCATAGATAATTGGAACGGCACGGATCATTCGCTCATAAAACAGAGTAAAGACGAATAAGGTCCTTCATTTAAAAAAAACTTACATACATGAAGCAAAATGTCTTAAGTTTTACAAAAAGAAAAGGAAAAGCAAAAGAGCTTAAATAAAAGTATTACAAATCGCCCGGACCGGCATCATCTGGAGCTGCACTTCCTCCATCAGGAGCGTCTTGAGGATCGTCATGAGCTGGTCCCGCTGCTTCAGCTGACTCCACCTCTTCCAGATCCACCACAGCGCCCAGTTGAGGAAGAGGGGAGTTGAGAACTGTTTCGGGAGGAGGGGGCGGAACGGCACCAG
Source organism: Fagus crenata (assembly GCA_014362285.1). NCBI lineage: Eukaryota > Viridiplantae > Streptophyta > Magnoliopsida > Fagales > Fagaceae > Fagus > Fagus crenata. The sequence goes on from BKZX01028159.1 coordinate 48,271, forward strand.
GGAAGGGCAGTTTAATTGGCTTGGACGGAAGCATAGTCTGCCCGGAGTTCAGCACGGCAAGGGCATCGTCCCAGGCATCCGTGTAATACAGATTGCACAAGCCGGGGAGCTGACGTCCCATCTCGTCCTGAGCGTCCTTGCTCCCACTTTCATACGCCTCTTTCTTGACGCGCTCAAGCTCCAGCTCCAGAGCCCGGACTTTATCCTCGGCTTTATTAAGCGAGTCCAGCGCCTCACTGAGGGACTCCTCAGCCTCCACCCTCTTTGAGTCTGCAGCCTCGGCCAGACTTTTAGCCTCCGTTGCCATTTTCTTCGCGTCATGGTACTTGGTGGCCAGGACGTTAGCATGGGCAAGGTGGTCCTTGTTGGTCCGAAACCGGTCCTCCAGCTCCAAAGAGGCTTGGACTCCCTGCGGCATGGCAAAGTCAAAAAAAAAAAAAAAAAAGCAAAAAAAAAAAAAAGCAACACTTACATAAAAACGAAATCAAGTCTTTTGTATGTACCATGAGCAGACCCCTTCTTAGGTTACTGATGAGCTCGTCATCAGCAGCCTTCTTCCACTCCTCCATATCCAAGGGAAGGCGGACAGCTTGGCTCAGAACGCTGGCTACCGTAGCACTCCTTGTATCACTGACGGGGAAGATACAGTCCGTTTCTGTTACTGGATCCGCTCCCCTGTACTCCATGCGCGGGGCCCACAAGCGTGTGAATCCTTCCCCAGCGGACCTGATGCCGGACTGGATTGGCATACTAGAACAGATGATATTACCCAGTTGGGTAACGTGGACCGCCCCTTGTGCTACTGAGGCTGACGGACCGGGCTGAGCAGAAGTGGCCGGTCGGCTGGGCCCAGCAGAGCTCTCCACCCTGGCTCTCTTGCTCCAGGCCGGAGTGGACTGGGTCGGCATGGACTCAGAAGTGCCCTCACGGCTCCTTAGAAGCAAGTTCCTCAAATTAATTCCTGACATGTCGGGCGCGTCCACGTCGAGCAGCTCCCGGATGTCTATTGGAGGCAAAGCAAGGTTGGCCGGGTTAGCTCGAGCGGCCTGGATGTCCTTTACTAGTCTGCAGGCCAGGTAAGAGCTTGTCCGAGAGACGTAGCGGAGTAGCAGAGGGGCTGAGCGCGGTTGTGCGTTATCGTCCGTGCAAAGCTCGCTCTCCCAGACCTCACGCAGACTGTTGATGTTTATTAAACTCTTTCTGGGATTTCTCCTTCGAGGATCTGCACGGATTAAAAAGAGAGGAGGGTCAGCACCAAATTACCATATGTCCGTGCCGGACCCAATCACAAAAAACATTAGAACAAGAACGGACCTGGAACCCCATCTTTTGTGGGGCATTTATGTCCGAGCAAAAACCACTCTCCGGACACTATTAAGTAGTCCTCGTCAAAACCACGATTGGTGTCCGGTAAGCCGTTCACCAATGTGAAATCGATATCTTTAGGACGGAGTGAGTATGCGTCAGTTTTTGAGTTGTGGTGAAGGATGTAGGTCCGGAGTATATCATGTATACCTAGATCTAGGCCTAGCCTTCTATTCAACTCCACCGTACCCATTACTATCCTAAAGACGTTAGGATTCACCTGAGAAGGGGTTAACCGTAAATGATTTAGAAAGTCTGCCAACAGGGGGTCCATGGGAAAACGGACTCCCCCTTCCACAATCGCCACCACAGGTAGGAGAAGGTTACCTACGGCAGGGACAAGTGCACCTGACCAATGCACGTATTTCAACCCCACATCATTTGGAATCTCATACACATGCCGGAACACCGCCATAGCCTCAGGCGTGTTCACGAAACGGCACAACTTACCTCCTTTCACTGTTTTCTTCTTACCCATTGCCTAAGATCTAATCCCCGGAAAGAGACAAAAAGATAGAGTTATGAGGAGGACGACTTACAGGTGGAGGCACTGATAACACAGATGCGACGGAAGGACAGAAAAGAGGGAAGACTCAGGAGCTCGAGGACTTGTGCGTGTGAGAAGCAAACGGAATTTTCAGAAGAAAAAGAGTCAGTATTTAAAGGCAAAAATGGAAAGTGTGAGGGAGAAGCCACATTAAACGGGCCCATCATGATCTCGTAAAGGGTGTGACGGCTCGAAAACCGCCATGACGTCACGATTTGACAGCTCAAGATATCCCAGAATCATCATTGTAAAAACGCAGAACACGAGGGGTTGCACGAATTGGGATCGTTGGCACGGCAGGCGAGACATGGCGCGTACAAATTCAGTCCGTCCCACACTAGTTAGCATTGTGAAGGACGGACTGAGGGGCTATTGTGAGGATAAAAGTGGTTCAGAGACCTGCAAGGCGTTTAGAGTTTTTATTCGATGTAATGAGGTCGGCACGGACCATATGTGCATGACCGGCACGAGTAATATCCACACCGGACCAGACCTACCCAGGTCGGCATGGACCATATGTGCATGACCGGCGCGAGTAATATCCACACCGGACCGGACCTACCCAGCCCTAACGTGCCGCTTCAACCTACAGATTCGTTGAATCTCACATTAAATGCTCATCAGCCTAGTGGCTGAAGACATTAATTATCTTACGGCGAAGTGACCTATCTGGCAATAACCCACGTGGGAATAAGCAGTCATTAATGCAGTAAGGCAGATCACGCAAGCTGGAGCAGCCAGATATTTGCATGTCCCATCAGGGGATACCGTCCCTTTTTGGGGAACAGGTTCATTAACTTAAAAGACAGGTGAGCTGTCTTAAAAAGGCCTATAAAAGGTAATTCTCAACCAGAAACCAGGTACGCATGAACCTTCGGAAAAAAGAGAAAACATATTTTCACCATCACATTGCTTCTAAACACTCTTGACTGACTTTACCATCGGAGGGTAATCAGTCCCCAACACCGGGGACTTTTTCCTTCTCATTTGATTTGTGCTGTGCAGGAGCCACTCTTTCAGTTTAAAGGTGATCTTCACAACCTCACCAGGAAAGGTCTGTCTTTGAAAAGCTACTTTCTTATTATTTTTCCCGTTACACTTACAATCTAAATTTCTGAGTTAATATTTGTTTGAAAGTTGAAACGAACATGTAGAAGTCTATTCCTTTGTGGGTTTGTCTTGTTCTTTAGTCTACTTTTACATACCCAGTTGGATTTGGTCTTCTGGGTCTTCTTTATTTGGATAATTTAGTGTTTGTTGCTATGAAATCCCCAATTTTTTTTTTCTAGGAAAGTTAGAAAGAATTGTTTTTTATTTTAATTTAATATTGTGATTGAACCTGGAGGATGCAATTGATATTATGATTATTCTTTGGGAGCTGCTATCATATAAGAAAAACAAAATGATGTTTGTTTAATAACATGAAGGCAGAATAAGGAAAAAAGAGGGAGGACAAGATGGGAATTAAGGGATTTGTTATAATTTCCTTTTGGAGAGTAAAAGAGGAGCTAGCGGCGTGAACAAAAAGAAAGAGAGTTTCAAAGGGGGCGGCACTAGTGGAGAAAAAAGAAAGGAAAAAGGAGAGTTTTATGGGCGGCAGCACTAGTGGAGAAAAAAGAAAGGAAAAAGAAAGAGAGTTTCAAAGGGGGTGGCACTAGTGGAGAAAAAAGAAAGGAAAAAGAAGGAGAGTTTTATGGGGGGCAGGCGAGCAGCACTAGTGGAGAAAAAGAAAAGAAAAAGAAAGAGAGTTTTATTGGGGGCACTAGTGGAGAAAAAGAAAAGAAAAAGCAGAGAAGAAACGGCAGCTGGAAAGAAAAGAAAGGAGAGAAAAAGAGAGGCAGCAGCTGTAAGGAAAAAGAAGAGAAATAAAAGCAGAGAAGAGACACAACTCGAAAAGTATAGCGAAGCTAAAACTAAAAAGCTGAGTGAACCAAAATGTTCATAATCAAAATTTCTTTACTTTCTTCAGCAAGAGACATGAGACATCAAGACAATGCCTTATTTTTTTTTTTTAGTTGACAAAACAGACAACAGTACAAAACTACAAACTACAGGGGTGGCTTCCAGTTTGCTTGAGACCATACAAGGTTCAGGCTTCAAGCTGCAAACTTTGAATTTGAGTTTCGAAGATGAAGAGGAGTTTGTTGCCCAGAACTTATGTTGATTTAAAAAAAAAAAAAAGAAAAAAAAAAGAAAAGAAAAGGAGCTTTAAAGGCATCAGATCTGGACATTAACGGAGCCACTTGTTGGCACCTATATTTAAAATAAGGGTTAATTACAGTAAACCCACCTGTAGTTTGGCCGATTTTAACATTGTCAACCTGTGATTTAAAAAGTGTCACTTTACCCAAATAGAGTTTAAAACGTTAGCAACCGTTACCCACCTAGCCCATTTCCGTTAATAAAAACAAGTAAAAACTTAAAATATAAAAAAATTTGGATCAAACTTCACATTAAAACAATTTTTTTCCAAAAATTGAAGAACATCTAGGGTTTATAATATCTTGCTCTTCCTCTTTGCTCTCAACTCTCTCACTCTCTGCCTTTACTTCACTTCTCATTCCAAACCGCCTTCATCTTCACCTTCAATGGTTAACCACCTTCTCCGCCTCCATTAAGCTCCTACGAGGCTTTCTTCGGTAATGGCTTCTCTGACCGCCGCGATCTCCTCGGAAATCAAAGTGATGGCGGTGGCGGTGGCGGTGGTGGTGGAGGATGGTTCGGGTGCTGGCGAAGACATCTTCGACAACCCAATCGATGTCGCTAAATAATAAGCGGTACTTTGTAGTACGTGTAAGGGGTTGTCGATCCTCAGGGAGTTTGTGTTTTCAATAGACAATGTAATTCAATATGCAAAAAGAGTAAAATAAATTTGGTTTGTGGAAATTTTGTAAAGAATATATGTAAAAAGGCACTAAGGTTTCAGGGTGTTTCTGTATATCAGTATGATTCCTTGTAATCCCAGTTAAAACTCTTGTTCTAATAACAGTTTACAAGTTGATTATTTTCCTTTTAAAAAGCTCTTGACATGGCTGAACTAATAAAACTCAGGAACACTATATTACCGGAGAAAATAAAATGGCTAGAGTAATAATTAGAAAGACCTTTCAATTTATATAACACGAAACCTAATTAAAACCATGCAATATTCCCCCTTAATCATAAGAAAAACATGATTGAACTTATAGAAAGTACGGAATAAAACATACATTAATAGGAATCAAATAATTAACAATCAACTGTATTTAACATTAAAAATAGAAGGGACTACAAGTATTCATACCTTTATACAGAAAACATAGCCCCTAGCCTTAGCAAGAGGCTTAGCCAATCATGGCTAAGGAAAAAGAAAAATAGAAAAAATAATTTCTAGGGAGAAAACTAGAGAGAAAACTAGCAAAGAAAACTAAAATATAATAATGCTCATTGGCGGCTACCACTCTCCAATTGCTATCTACGCTTCTTTCATTTATGGCTCCATTGGAAAATAATCTAGTGTGATGCGAGTACAATGGATAATGTGAGCTTGCGGGCTTTAGTGGCCATGTGGGCCTTTTGGGCTTATGGGCTTTGTTTTTCTTTTTCTTTTCAAATATTAATTTGCACATCTTTTCTTCTCTTTTGCTCTTTTCAACTTGTGATATTTAATTCCAATATGATTTAGTTTGTGCCTACAATCAAACATAGCCCAAATTAACATATAAGAGATTAAATTAATACACTTAAATGCATAAATCATGTAATTCAATGAATTGAACAACAAACATCCATTTAAGTGTAATTAGACATGAAATGCAACACAACTCCAATAAAATCTCTCCAAAATGCATGTAAATAAGTCATATTTCATGACTTATCAGTCGCCTCCCACCTCCCTAGCCTCATTGACTCCCACGTCACCAAGCTCACCGACTCCTCAGATCTCAGATCCATTGACCCACTCTCCCTCTACACCTTAAATCTGAACCACTGAAGGTGGCAACGTCGACCAGCGGTGGCTGGTGGAGCAATGGCGACTGGTGGACAATGGAAAATGTGGATTTGGTAAGATTTCCATATTTTGTTGGTTTTGCTTGGCTGCCGCAACGGTGGGGGTTTTGTGTTTGGAGAAGAAATTTGTGGGTTTTGGATGATGAAAATGGTAGTGGGTTTGGATGGGTTTTTCTTTGCTCTATACTTCACCCCAGACATGGTGGTGGCTTCTACTACTGTGAGCAGTGTTCTTGAAAATTGGTGGTTCATGGTGGTCTAGGTATTAGATTTGTTGATTTGATTGGTGGTTGTTTCTGGTTTTAGGTGAGATGAGTTTGAATGTTTGAGGTTGTGTTAGTGATGTTCAAAGGAGCTTTTAGTTTTGTCTTTAAATTGCATTTTGTTTATGTGGCGGTGAAGAGCATAACCAAGTGAGAGAGACCACCACCATTTCTGGGGTTGAAGAGAATCCAATCAGAGCAAGTTTTTTGAATTAGAACCCTAAAAAAATCGAATTGGAGCAAGTTTTTTGAGTTAGAACCCTAAAAATCGATTGAAAAAATTGCTTTTATACTCGACTTGTTTTTCTAATGGAATTGGGCGAGGTGAGTAACGGCTACTAACGTTTTAAACCCCAAGTGGGTAAAGTGACACTTTTTAAACCACAGGTTGGCAATGTTAAAATCGGCCAAACCACAGGTGGATTTACTGTAATTAACCCATAAAATAATAATAATAATAATAAGGAGAAAATACGCTTTACTCACCTGTGGTTTGGCTTATTTACACTTTGCCTACTCGTGGTTTCAAACTTGATACTTTGCCCACCTGATGTATTATTTGGTAACTTCTGTTAGAGAACTTTCTCACTGGCGTTAAAACTAAACAAAATAAAATAAAACTAGTTGGCTCTTCTCTCTCACGTTCAATAAACCCACAATCCTCACCAGACCAGCAAAATGATTGTAACCCCCTCTTGTGCCATAATGAGATTTTCCTTTTGTGACATCAAACACAAATTTGGATGAATGAAAATACAAATACACAAAGCCTAAGGTTTCGTTTGGGAGTTTAGAGGGGAATGGAATAGAATGGAATGAATAAATTATAAGGGAATAGAATGGAATGGAATGGAATGAATTTAATGAATGCAATTGAATTGAATAGAATAGAATGGAATGGAATGAAACTAAGTAATCTTGTTTGGATGTTTTAAAATAAAGGAATGGAATGGAATGAAATGTAAGTAACCTTATTTGGGAGTAATATTAGAAGGAATGGAAATGAATCATTTTATAATAACATTACTATAATATCCTTTATTTTTATAAAATGTAGGATTAATCTATAGAATAATACTATAGAATTACCACACCATATATGAAACCTTATGGTGTCACAATAATATTATAGAAATACCATGAGAGCTTATTTATATTTTTCTGGTCCTTGCTAACAGAGAAAGAAACCAGTATAAGACAACAGGTGGTATAAAATCTGCTTAATTATAAACAAGCACAAAATAAACTTTTAAAAGAAAATTGACATTGTTAAAGGTCCATGCATGGTCATTTAGAAATACAATATTATAGAAATACCATGGGAATTGTGGAAAATAAAATGTCAAATTTATAAGGGTAATTTAGGATTTTACAAAAATACTAAGGGCATTTTGGGACGTTTGGTGAAAAAATCATTAAACCTAAATCTATTCCCTCCTATTCCTCCCAATTTTGGGGGGAATGAAAATTTGGGGTTTGGAGGGAATATGGAAGAATGAGTGTTCTATTCCATTCCCTTCACTTAAACTCCTAAACAAGGGAATGATCTTTCCATTCCCTCCGACTTAAACTTCCAAATAGGGGAAATGAGAGATTATTTTATTTTATTTTTTTCATTCCATTCCATTCCTTTCCCCCCTCTCAAACGGAGTGTAAATTAGAATGAAGCAAATGAAAGGATTTAAGAAAGAGAGAGAGGGAGAGAAAGTCCCTAAGAATTCCTAAAAGGATAGGTAAGCCTTCATTAGTAGCATTGTATAACGCCAATTCTTCAACAGTGAACAATCTCTACAAAGTAAGTACAATTATCATTAACAAACTGTATCTTTATGCCCTAAATAATTAAATAAAAAAGAGTGGGAAATGCAGACCATGTGGCTGTGGGAGTGAGAGTGGGGTTTAGGTGAAAATCTGAAGAGAAGAGCCACCCAAATGGCCACAAAAACCGTAGTAACACCTAATGGAATTCGGGACATTCCTAAAATCTAAATCTAAATCAAAATCTAATCTTCGACGCCCACAGTACACTCTTCACTTTAGTCATCTTAACTTCAACTTCAAATTCAATTCTATTACATTTACATATCTAGTGAGGATTGTGGGTTTATTGAACGTGAGAGAGAAGGAGATCCAACCGGTTTTATTTTCTTTTGTTTTTATTTTGTTTAGTGTTAACGACTGTGAGAGGTTCTCTAATGGAAGTTTATAAATAACTAGACTATAACCCGCGCAATGCGTGGTTCTTTTTCATTATTTTTCTAAAAATATGTTTTAACAAAGCAACTTAGCTAAGAAGAAGGAAAAAATAATAACAATAATGAAAAAAAAAAAAAAAAGTGTAAAATAGAAAATGTAAATAATTTTTTTTTGCTCTTAAAAATAGAAATGATCATTTTTATTATATCTCATCAAATATATTATACTGATTTTTATTATATTTCATTAAATGTATTATACTAAGTCTATAAAGATAACTACCAATAACTTTCTAGCCTAGTTGCATCGATTCCTTTCAATTGGGGTTTATATCCCGGGATTGTATTCACTTAGCAAAAAAAAAAAAAAAAACTCACTTCACATCGTTTATGAATTTCATTCACTTTGGTAAACCTCAATTGTTCCATATAGGGATTCTAAATGTCTAGAGGTTTCTCATTTTTGTTTAACTTACAACACTTTGATAGTACAAATAAATAATACAATTTGTCACGTATCCAAGATCTCATCCATGAGGTTTTTCTATCTTTCTTTTGTTTAAATTCATAATGTTTGCTCATTTGAATTCTTTGGAACATGTTGCTTAGGTTTTGATTCTGAACTTATCATAGGAATGTTTGTTTGAATTTCTTGTTTACATTTTTCATTTAAAAAAAAAATCAAAAAGCCAAAAAAAAAAAAAAAAAATTCTCTCTCTCCAACTAAGGGCATGGGCTCTTAAGTTGCCTTCAATAAAGAATCCTGAACTAGGGGCATAGGCCCCTAATGACTCCCAATTTCCTCAAGGCCCAAAGCCTAAGAGCCCATCCATTCATCCAATGCTCAATAGGCATGATCACCAAATGCTACTGGGTTTCAAAATGTGCATATTCAAAATGAAAAAAAATCTTGTGGATTGTTTTTCAAAAGGTCTTCTTTCAAGATCAAGAATCGCTCTTCTTCTAGAGTGAGTAAAATTCAAAATTTTCAAAACACATTTTCAAATTGTGCATAAGGAAATATCTTTGATAAAATCTTTTTGCAAATCATGAGATTCTTTAGCCTTACCGATCAATTTGCATAAAGAAGGGATTAACTTCATTTAATTCATGTAAGGATCTTTGCTCACAATTTAGAACAAAAGGGAAAGAGATCCTAAATGCAATCAAGGGAAAAATCACATGTCATTTGATTAAACTGCAAAATCTTGTTTTGAGAAATTTTGATGTCACAACAACGGGTTGTTACTTCTTTTTACTCTAAGTGAAGTCTATCAAGAGAGGTCATATCTTTGTGTCAATAAACTAGCATTACTAGGGATTGGAGGCCATCTTTGGCTAGACCACATCATCCTAGAATTAACCTGTCACAAATTAATCCATTGCTAGCCCATTTGAGCCTATACAGTTAGCCTTTTTTTTCAAGGACCAATAATAAAAAATTGAACCCAAGGGTGGGAAAAAACAAGTGTGCACATACTTAAAACTCATTTTGAGGAGGAGTCAAACCCAATGCTCGTCTGAAAAAGAGCTAACAAAGGAGGTATAAGTGTACCAAAAGTTTGGAAAGAAAGTGTGGTGATTAGGGGCATGTTCAAGACCCACCTTGAAGAAAGGTCGAATTTGAAATCTTAATTCTCACCAACTATGAGAGATTCATGTTAAGCTCACATGAGAATCCAACAAACTATTCTGACAATGAGCGACATGAGTGTATGAGAAAGCAAATAACTGTGTAAAAAAAAAAAAGTGAGAGACCTGTTAGGTTGAAAACCCGAAAGGGCGACCTAGGCAAAAAATAAGGTAACCTAGTAGGTCGAAAACCTGAAAGGGCGGCCTAGGTAAAAGTTAGGGTTTCATTCAAAAAAAAAAAAAAAAACTCAAAGAAGAGATATGAAGGCTTGAAGAGAGAAAGAAAGATGAAATTCCCTCAAAACCAAAAATGAGTATCCATCAAAACTGAAGAGCTAAATAAGAGAATCAAACAAAAAGAATGAGCTCACACAAAGGAACAACTTGAATGAAATAAAGAGAGACAAATGAGAAGAGACTTTCAAGAAGTCAATGCAAAAGCAAGCACTGATAAAAAAAGGAGAAAGCTTCTCCAATGTTTGAGTTTAAGTAATGCACACTTAGGGAAATATCCAAAAAGGGATTTTGAGCCTTTTATATATCCTTTATTTCAAATACCTGAACCTGGCCTATATTACAACCTATGAATAAAGACCTCCTTGAAGTCTTGGTAGTTTTCAGGCACAACTCTTGTGATAATTTCTCTTAGATTGAAAAGAAAGAAAGCCCAAGGTAGTCAAGCTCTACTAGCAAAAGATCTTAAAAAAGAAAATTCTTAAATTAGGGGCACTCCCCTTATTTGCTTTGAGACAAAAATTCTCAAGCTAAGGGCATTCCCCTTGTTTGTCATCAAACAAAAGTGACTTCCCAAATTAAGGGCACTCCCCTTATTTGTCCTCAGATAAAAATTCTCAAACTAGGAACACTCCTCTTGTTTGCTTTCAAATAGGAAAAATTCTCAAATTAAGGGCTCTCCCTTTGTTTAATCTCAAATGAAAAGAATTCCTAAATCAGAAGCATTCCCTTTGTTTGCTCTCAGTGAATACCTCCAATTCTTCAAGCACTATCATGCACATTATTTGATTTCTTTTAAGGATTCAATCTCACAATTCTCAAAGTAAAAAAGCAAGGTTGTTTACTTGAATTCAAATGACCTTGATCCTTCCTAATAAAAGAGAATGGTTTGGCTATCGAATATCATGCCAAAAGACCTATTCGAAGGGACTACCTTTTGCTCATTTGAAAATGGAAAAAATAATTTTTCTCAAAACTGACAAGAACACCACATTGCAAAGAAGGTTTCTACACCACAAAAATTTAGCTCATTTTAAAAATTTCTTTTGAATAAACTTATTTTGAAATCACCATGTAGACTTGATCAGAGGTCTCTATCATCACCATGGTTGACCAAGTGTCTTCCAACAAACTCTTGAACTACGTCTAGACTTGATCCCCCTAAAAGGGGTACGTAGGCAGTCTATCAAAGACTCGGTCCCACTCATCTGAACGACCGTTGAATAGGTCAAAACTCTTTGAACTACATATGGACCTTATCCTCCCAAAAGAGGTACGTAGGCAGTCTATCAAAAGCTCGGTCCCAATCATTTGAATGACCTTTAGGTAGATCTAACTTTTGAATTACGTCTTGACCTGATCCTCCAAAAAGAGGTACGTAGGCAATCTATGAAAGACTCCGTCTCAATCATTTGAATGACCTTTAGGTAGGTCCAACAACTTTTGAACTAGGGGTGTAATCGGTGAGGTGCAGTGCAGTTTTCCCCGAATTTTTGCACCTACACCTTATAGTGTGGTTTTTCTATTTCACGCATCTGCACCTGCACCTACTAAGATCGGTTTGGGTGCGGTGTAGTGCAGTTTGATGAGGTACGGTGTAGGTGCGGTCTTGCGGTTTGGGTTTGACTCATTTGGGCCGGATTGGGCCAGCCCAAATGTCAATTTTAATCTAAAAAATCCATTTTTACAACTCAAAAATTTGACTAACTATAGTCTACAACATACAAATATAAATGTTTTCAATCTCAACCTGAATATTTAAAAAGAAAAAAAAAATTATAACATATATCTCAATTGCATAAATCATAATTTCCAATCTCAAGTCTTCCACAAAAAAATTGTCTGCTACTTTAAAGTTTAAATAACAACCCAATAAAAAATGGTATTCTTCCAAAAAAATAATAAAAACTAAGATAACATGTCGTATCCTTTATTCTTGTAGCAAGGCTCCATTCAATCTCCAACTCCAAAGCTCCCAACTTCATTCAAACATCAGTATTAACCTTAGGTAATTCTAGGAAAAAAGAAAAAAAGAAATGTTAGTAAATAAATAAACAAGTAAAAAATAAACTCATAGAGAATTGCAGATATAGATATAGTATAAATAAATTACCCGATTCAAGCTCTTCATCAATACTTTGCACTTCGTCCATGGCTTCCCAAAGCTTGACTGGTGAAGATGTGCTTCTTAACCAATTTTGACAACAAATAAGAGCCTCAACGGTTAAAGGAGACAATGAACTCCTAAAAGAATCCAAAACACGACCCCCTGTGCTAAAGGCCGACTCAGATGCAACAGTAGACACCGGAACTGCCATGACATCTCGTGCTACATGGGAAAGGATTTTATATTTGGAGGAATTCACCCTCCGCCAACCCAAAATATCAAAACCCAAAGCACATGGTGGCTCACTTGTTTCTGAAATATACTGGTCCACCTCAGTTTTGCATTTCACCATTATCCTCTTGAGCCAAGTGGTGTTGGAACTCCTCAACAGCTGACTTCCATGGATCATGTGTATCACTAGCACTTGACATAGAGCTTGAAGCAACATCAGAAGTTACACAATTACTACTGCCACTAGCACCTAAGGATGCTATTTCAAATTCAGTTGCATAATGGGCATACAACCTATCTATAGCTCCTCTCACCTTCTCAGCCATACTCTCTGCCTTTGGTTTAGCATACCACTTATTGAACCAATAAACAATATATTTCATTTTGTATCTTGCATCAAGTACAACAGCTACAAACAACAACAAATTCATCTTCTCAATATTTCCCCAATATTTCTCATATTTCATCTTCATACCTTCAACCATACTCTTCAAGAGAGAATCACCATCAAGATTGCACAATTTATACAATTCATTTTGAATACCCACAAGCTCATGAAAATAAGAATTAGAAGTGACAATTAATGATCCAGAGAAACGTAAAGTTGCTTCATAAAAAAGTCTAAGAAACTTACAAAGCAACCGAGCATTTTCCCAATCAAGAGAACGGGGAGGACCTTTGGGCTTTTTCCCATTTCCATCAGGTTCTTCGAAATAATCCATGTATTGCTCATCATCAATGATCAACTTATCAAAAGCTCTCTCAAACTTCTCAGCCGCCTCTAGCATAAGATAAGTGGAATTCCACCTGGTAGGAACATCTAGTGAAAGCAAACTCTTACTCTGAATGTTTGCATCTTTAACAGCTTCTAAGAATTTTTCAAACCTTTTTTGGAGATGATTTCGCATACCGCACTGCATTTCTCACCTTAGCAATAGACTCATGGATGTCTTTCAATCCATCTTGCACAATTAGATTCAATATATGTGCACAACATCTCATGTGCAAGAACTCACATCCCACAATGCAACTCTCCTTCAATTTCATCTTCCTCCTCAAATAATCAATAGCCACATCATTGGAGCTTGCATTATCAACTGTAATTGTTAAAAAAATATCTATACCCCACTCCCTCAAACACTTCTCAACCACTTTCCCAATTGTTTCCCCTTTATGATTAGGAACTAAACAAAAGTTCAAAATTCTCTTTTGATACTTCCAATTACTATCAATAAAATGGCATGTCAAACAAAGGTAGTTAAGGTTTTGCACGGAAGTCCAAGTATCAGTAGTTAAACAAACCTTTTGCCCCTTCATACTCAAAACATCTTTCAATTTTTTCCTCTCATCAAGATAAAGTTTCATGCAATCTTTTGCTACTGTAACACGAGAAGGAATGGGAAACCTAGGCTCAACCACATTCATATAATAAATAAAACCTTCATGCTCCACAAATCTGAATGGTAGTTCATCTACAATGATCATCCTAGCAAGAGCTAACCTTATTTTCTTAATGGAAAATTGGTGCACTTCAATTTCTTTAGTATCATTCTCTCCCTCAACAGCCTTTTTGTAATGATAAGCAATTTTTGGTTGATTCTTGTCATTATTATTCTTCGGATTCTTCTTACACTTGTTGACATGTCCCCACAAGGTCGAGGTCCCATTCTTTCTAGAATGACACTTGTATGGTTTTTTGCAATAGTTACATGTTGCCACAGGCTCTTCTGGATTACATCCAACTACCTTAGTAAAATGGTCCCAAACCTTTGATGTTAGCTCTTTAAATTGTTTCGTATTACTTGGAACAGGTTGTGATTCTATGGGGAGAGTTGGTTCATCTGGTATAATAATAGGGTCAGTCGGTGTAGGTGGATTTGGTTCATTTGGATTAGGATTTAATGCAACATCCATCTAGGGGCAAGGTCATTGAAAAAAAAAAAAAAAAAACACAAAGTCACAATCATAATTCATAGCAGTCAAAGCCTAGAAATTGCAAATAATAAAATAAAGAAAAAAATAGTGACTGCTATTGAATTGCAATAACCATGGGAGGTAAAAAAAATATATATATATGATAATTGTAAAAATTATCTGGCTGTGAAATTAGAGGAGCAAAGCTCTGTTTTACAATTTAGAGTTTGTTACTTAAAACTAGCCATTGCACAGTTTAGAGTTTGTTACTTAGAACAATGTCAAATTTGGTGGCTAATGCCTACTGCCTAATGTGCAGGTTACAAACACAGTTTAGATGGTGAGAACATATGTATTGATTTTAGAACAACATCATCACAGATGATATGTATTGCAAAAGAATGGTTTCTTATCAAAATAATTTTACATTGAGTTCTCAACAGCACAAGCTGCACAACAATAGAACAACAAAAAAATTCTTAACAACACAAGCTGCACAACAACAGAATCAAAAGAACAACAGCACTACAAAATTCTCAACATCACTACAAAATTCTCAACAGCACAACTAAATAATAGAATCAAAAAATATTCTCAACAGCACTACAAATTCTCAATATCACAACAGAACAAAAAAAAAAAAAAATCTAAACAACACAACTAAATAATCCCAAAGAATTTCCAACCTGTTGACACTTGTGACTTGACACTGTTGACTGTTGTTGACAGGGGTCACAAACTCATGGGGCTGTTGCTGGCTTGCTGCCATGGAGTGACTAGTGAGACTGAGATCACGTGGGGTGAGGTGCGATGCAGTAGAGTGAATCAGTGATGAGGGTTGCTGGGGGAAATCAGTCAGGGTGAGACCGTGAGAAAGACCGAGACCGAGAGAGAGAGAGAGAGAGAGAGAGAGAGAGAGGCCGACGGCTGAGGGTGAGAAAAGTGAAAAAAAAGAAAAAAAGAAAAAAAGAAAAAAATAGAACAAAACCATTTGATTCAATTTCTAGGGTTAAAGTCGTGCGATTTGGGGATTTGATTTTGGGGAAAATGGAAATCGTGCGAATCTGGCATTCTAGATCTTCACTTCTTCAGTTCTTTCCTTAATGGGGGTTGGGGGTAAAAGGGAAATTTAAAAAAAACCAATATACCCACTACCCAGTCGATGCGGTTTCGGTTCTCCGGCGGGTTGAGAACTCCAACGCCACAAGCCGCACCGTACCAATCGGTTTCGTGGTCCTCCTTGCCGATGACGTGGACCGGCAGCTGCGGTTGTCGGTGGAAAAGGTGCGGCGCGGCGCGGTTCCGTCGGTGCAGTCAGTGCAGTCGATTTCAGTTTCACCCCTATTTTGAACTACGTCTTGACCTGATCCTCCAAAAAGAGGTACGTAGGCAGTCTATCAAAGACTTGGTCCCAATCATTTGCATGA
>BKZX01028160.1:0-32717 GCA_014362285.1 Fagus crenata
TAGCCTTCTATATATGAGGCTATTTAAATGCTCTCTGAGAGTGGGAGTACTTAAGTTGATATCTAGGATTGCTGACTTTTCTTAAAAAATGATATCTATTGTTCCATACTTCTTTGACAAGGACATGTCTGCAAGTTTCTTGGATGCTTGAATATATAAGATAAATGATACTCAAGTTGTACCATAGTAATTAATAAGTTCACAGGGTTCAAAATATGCAAGTTTACAGTTGTTTTTATTATTAAAAAAAAATTTTTTTAATAAAAAAAAAAAAAAAAAAAAAAAAGTGGAACTTTTTTGGTATTACTCCCTCAACTCCTTTCTATGCCCTTAGGCCACTATAGTTCATTATAAACCATACAAGTAGCTACATTGTGAAGGCAAACAATAATTCTCATACATAGTGATTCTGCAATACACTACATAAATATTGATCTATAAAGCTTGCAACAACTGAGTTAATCGATCTTATTGTACAACATAAACTTAAGTAGACAACTACCTAATATCATTTTCCACATCAAGTGAAAGAAATTGCATAACCCCCAAAGAGATCTTTAAGCTTTCTTAGTGTCGTTTGTTGCTTTGGTACCAAGCATAGATCTAAGATCTATTATTCTACCCGTAGCATGTTACACAGCTAATTTAACGACCAGTTCTGAGGATTGAATCACTGCTAAACATGGAAGGAGCATTACCTTTGCTAGAAGATGAAGGAAATGACAATAAGTACTCAGGTGCTTCATTAGTTGTACCAAAACAAGCATTGTCATTTGGTAATTCTGGTAGATCAGCATCGCCATCGAAGAACTGCATCACTTGCCTCATGCTAGGCCTAGCTGCTGGCATTGAGTGTGAGAACAGGCCTAGTTTCAAAACCAATTCCATTTCCTCTTTCACATAATTACCTTCCAATCTAGGATCACAAACATCAAGGATGGCACCTTTTCTCCAACACTCAAAGACGCAATCAACTAAAATTACCGTTTCAGGCAACCCTTGTAACTCTATGGACCTTCTTTCACAAGCCACTTCAAGCATAAAAGCCCCAAAAGCATACACATTAGTGCAAGTGGTTGCCCTTCCTATTCTAGTGAGCTCTGGTGCCAAATAACCCACAGTCCCAACCAAATGGGTGGTTTCGGGATTGGTATCGTGGTCATATAATTTGGCAAGGCCAAAATCTCCTAGCCTTCCATTTAATTCAGCATCTAATAGAACATTGTTGGCTTTTACATCTCTGTGTAGAACAACCTGTTCCCATTCTTCATGAAGGTAAAGAAGGCTAGATGCTACTCCTCTGATAATTCGAAATCATTTAAACCAATTAAGGTTTAGTTTTTCATTTTTATATAAGAACTTGTCAAGGCTTCCATTGCACATATAATCATAGACCAAGAGGAGTTCTACCTTTCGCCAGCAATATCCCAATAGTTGCACTAAGTTCCTGTGCCTCAACCTCCTATGGTAATGATCTCAGCCACAAATTCCTTCATCCCTTGTTTGGAATCATGGGAGACTTTCTTGACTGCAATAAGTATATTGGAAGAAGGAAGTATTCCTCTATAAACCTTTCCAAAACCTCCTGCTCCAAGAAGCTCTTTGTTTGAGAAACCTTTGGTTGCTTTGTAGAGATTCTTATAGGTGAACCTGTGAGGTCCATACTCCCTTTCCCAATCTTCACGTATTTCTTCAAACTTCTTCCTTCTTAAAATATAAGCAGCACCCCCGATCGTTACTAGCACAAGCGTTACTGCTATGAGTGAAATCATGATCATTAGTCCTGTTTTCTCTTTTGTTTTCCCTTTTTGGGGAAGTAGAGGAAGCTTGGAAACATCAAGGCTTTGTGCTTGTCCACTTTTATTAAAGCTCCATCCAAGAATATAGTTATCACTTCCAACTGTACCTGAGATTGCAGAGAAACCAACATACATATTTTCCAATAGATATTGAGATAGATTGATGTGTTTTGACAAGAGAGGCCGGTTTGGTTTTGGGATTGTGGTTGGGCCTAGTGTTACATTCAGTAACTTTTTTGCTTCATCATAGTCTATCCAAAGATGCATTAGATTCCCACTCAATAGCTCCAAGCTTATATTCTTCCCATCTTTATTGGAAAAATACTTTGCAGTAGCTGCTTCAATTGATTGGAGGCTATTTAAATCAATCCCCACATGGTTATTATCAATATCTCCAACATCACGGTTCTGAACAGCATCAATCTCTATTGCCAAAATGTGGTTTGAAGCCTTGCCATTAGTTGCAAAATTGAAGAGTCCTCGAAGTGGATATGCTGTAGAATTGGTGAAGTCCTTCTTGGGACTGATGGTGAAGACAATGCCATGACCACCAATTTTTGGCAACTGAGGAACCATGGCAAATACAAAGTTTGTAGAGAATGAAAGAGATGGAGTTAAACTTGAAGAAGATGTTGTGTTGAATTTAAAATAAAGTGGATAGAAAGCATGACCAACTTGGTCAGTTGAAATGTTGTTTAGCTGCAGAAGACCATTGGGGAGAATTTTAGCAATTCCATCAAGTTGTAGATTGGCTTGGAGAAAACCATTGTAGATGAATTGTTTTTGTTTTTGAGCAAAGGCCAAGCAAATATAGGAAACACACAGAATTATCAGAAGTTGAAGTGATTGAAGAACAATAGCCATTAGGAAAAGTGGGAAAAGTTTACTTTTGTAAACTGAGGGCTTTTGCTTATTTATGTGTCTTAGAGTTCAGAGATTTTATGGTTTTTTTTTTTTTCAAATCAGTATCTATGTTGTCACCGGCTAACAAAACCATAATCATTGCCTCCAAAAAAGCAGAAGGATAGTGTCATTGTCAACTGTCATGCCAACTAGGAACTGTGGCATTGCCTCCAAAGTTGGGTATAACGATACATCAACTGTCATGCCGACTAGGAACGATACATCAAATTGACAAACTTTGTACCATAAAAAAGTTGTTCTTTGCATCATATAATTCATAGTTTTTTAAACAAACAATAACTTTTGAAATAAAATGATTTTTCTGACATTTTGAACTAAATTGATTTGTTGTAGAACCAATAAAAAATTTCTTAATATGTATGCAAATAGGAATATTTTAATAAACAAAAATTTGAGAAAACCATTAGTTAAGGACAAATACTACTTACCTCTATCATGCAACATATTTTTGAAATCATCTTTACCTTTTTCTTTTAAAATTCACAATTCAAACCCTAAGCTAATTATACAGTGATCAAAATACATCACTCGATATAAGTATTATTATGTAGCAAAACGTCACTCGATATAAGTGACTTTTTATGCCCTTATGAGTTATGCCACTGCAATTCAAAATAATTAAACCATACAACTAGCTATTTTGTGACGGCAAACAATAATTATCATGCATAGTGATTGTTGGCCGTGGATTCTGTGTTCAAATATTTAATGAGACACCCAATCTAGTTTCTGCAATATACTGTATAACTATTGATTTATAAAGCTTGCAACAATTGAATTAATCTTATTGTAGTACTAATTTGAGCTTGAGCCTCATTAGATTGCTACCTAATATCAGATTCTATATTAAGTGAAAGAAATTGTATACATTATGATGTAGCTCTGAAATCAGTGGACGGCAGTCAAGACGAGCAGCAGAGTAGACGACCTGCAAGAGGAAAATATGGTGATCGGAGGGGCACCGGTTTGGGGCCGGCCTAAGAGGCTCCGATGCCTTTGTTAGTCAAGGTCTTTCCGGTGGCTTAATGCAGAGAAATATTTTGTATTTTTTCAGTCTACTGTTCATACCTGGGTACGGATGGAGGATGACCTTTTATGTCTTTCGGTCCTCCACGTGGCCTTCCAGAGGCCGTCCAATCTTGGGACACCTGGGGAGCTTATGGCCCTTCATCTGGCAAGCGGTGGCTGGCTCGTGCGTGGTGCTGGGCGACGCTGCAAGGGCTTCATCCTCGGGATTCTCAGAAGACACCTGTTCTAGGTGAGGTGTTGATTCGGTGAGGTGTCTCACTTGGTTCCCGTAGGAGATAAGGATGGATCTGAGCCTGGTGACTAGGCTGTTGTGAACGGTAGAAGGGAGTTGATCAGATGAAGGAAAGGAAGGTCTTCTTCGCAGTAGAAGGTCTTTGTCTTTTACTTGGGAGAAATTAGCAAATATCCCCTTCAGTTGCCCCCCTATTCCGTGGTCGTTTTGCCCAGACGGCCTTCGGAATATCAAGAGTCGGGGTTAGGCCAGTAATTTCGCCCACTTCTCTTTTTCTTTTTATTGAGCTTCGTGGCCATAATGGGACATGACGGTTTTCCATCCGGCTGGGTCACGTGTCGCTTGGGGGATGGGTACACGCTCCAAGGTACAACCGCCTCTCTTAATGCTGTAACTGCCCCATTTATGCCAACGTCTTCTTCTTTTTTCAAAATTTTTTTTGGCTCTCTGCACTCTTCACTTTTCGACTGGTTTGGGGTTTTGCTAATTCGAGGAAGTTCTTGCTCCGGTGACCGTTCTCAAAGACCCCTGTTCACGGCAACAGCTTTTCCACTGGTAAGCTGACTTCCTTCTTTTATATTTGTTTTCTTTTGTACCGTGGTTGCGTTTTGAGTGGTTGGGGAACAAAAGGCTTCGCCTTTACCCTCTCTTTTTTATTCCGGTAGGTTCTTGCGGCGAGGTTTGAGTGCTGCATTGCCTTTAGGACCCTTATCCCGAGTCTTTATGGTTCTAGGCGTGGGTGACTCTTCGGAGTCGTCGTCCTCTGGTGAGGGGCATTCATTGACGCCAATATTCGGATCTGGGGATCCTGGAAGTCAGGGACGGTCTTCCGAGACCGTCGAGTCATCTTCATCAGACTCTGTGTCCCAGGAGCCTCGTATACCCATTTCGGTCCGAAACCTGAACAAACCCTTCATAGCTGAAGGGGTCCCTTCTAAGCTAATAGATAAGGATGTGGTGAGAATAAGGAGCCGGTATCAAATCCCTGAGAATATAGTGCTTAGATTGCCTGACGATGGCGAATAGGCGTGTTCGTCCAATGGGGAAGACATTGCCCTCTACGAGGATAGCCTAACTGGTGATTTGAGGTTGCCCTTTAGGCCCTTCGAGAGAGAGGTCCTTCATCGGCTCGGCATATCCCCTAGCCAGTTAAATCCAAACGGCTGGCGGATCATAACAGCCCTTCAGGTTCTTTGGATGATGGCCAGTGAAGGGGAGTACGATTTATCTGTCGACGAGTTCTTCTTTTTGTACAAGTTGACTTACATGCCTTCCACACCGGGGGTTTGGGGTTTCATGCGCCATAGGGGGTCGCCGAAGCTTATTTTGGATCTCCAAAATTCCAATAGGAGCTGGAAGCCGAAGTTCTTCTTCCTGTGTGGTAGTCATTTCGAGTTTACCCCGGGGGAGGAAGCAGACGAGCTTTATGGCCTTCGTCGATCCTGGGGAATTCCCAATGCCAATGGTGCACTTACCTCCTTTTCCTTTTTGTCACTTGTTTTTGGTATTTACACTTGACGGCCTTCTGGGGATTTACTTAGTGAACTTTTTCCTTTTCAGCTTTTCACCGTCCTTCCCTATCCAAGCGTTTAAAACAACGTCTTTCACTGGTCACTGACTTTCAGAAGGGAAGGGCAGTGGGATTGTTTGATCTTGTGTCTCCCATAACTTTAGCACAGTGGTCTTTGGGTCCTGAACCCAGTGCTGAGGTTCTGAAGGCCATCCAGGCGTACAACCGAAATGGGTGACCCCCCTTTTTTTTGTTTTTAGATGAAGGTTTGTGTAGTCTTTTCTTGATACCTTTTCTTGTTTCAGGCATGACTACCAAGGTTGAGCGTAAGCGCCTGAGGGAAGCGGCGCAGAAAGTGGATGACCTTCCTAACGCGAACACTCTTTTTTCCAAGAGAGCTAAGTCTGAAAAGAAGGTGCCTATGGAGAAGGGCACCAGTTCTAAGAAAGGAGGTCGTCAAGAAAAACCTCTTCCTGCTGTAAAAGGTAGGGCTGCAGAGAAAGTCCATGTGTACCATGAGGTCCCTTCTTCTCCTGTCAGAGCATTAAAGGGGAAGGAAGTGAATGCTGACGAGATTCAGCCAACCATCTATAGTAGCTCATCCAGGGCCATGGACAAGGTGAAGGAGATGTACGAGCAGGTCGACTTGGAGGTGTATGATCATGTAGAGGATTTGGATCTTCTACGCTTGTCGATTCAAGATTCATTGAAGGTTGTCTTCCTGTTCTTTTATTTTTAAATGTGCCTTCATATTTTCTTCTCTTCTGACCTTTTTTTTTTTTTCATTCAGGCTGCAGGACAAGTGTTTGTTTTGGGCAACCGGGTTCGTATATCGGCGCGTGAGTCAGCGAAGCTTAAGGCAGATCTTGAGAAGGCCAATGCTCAATCCTCTGCCCATCAAGAGGCTATGGAAACCCTTAATGCTGAAAGGGGAGTTCTAAAGAGCCAAGTGAAGAAGCTGGAAACCGACCTCAAAGCTAAGGACGGCCGTCTGTCTGCTTTGGAGAAAGAGCGTGACGAGTTATCGCGGAAAATCGTGGGCCTTCAACAACAGGTCTTAAGTGCTCGGGAGACGGCCGTCAACGAGTTTAAAGCTTCTGAGGAGTTCGAGGATGATACTCGCCGCTACTATGTTGCAGGTTTCGAGCATTTCAGGAAGAGGGTTGCTCTCGCTTTTGAGGATGCCCAGGATTGGGCCACGGTGAAGATTATTGATGACGAAGAAACCACTGTTGCGGAAGGGGATAGTGAGGAAGAAGAGGAAGGGGATGACGTCCAGTCCAAAGAACAGGTAACCATTCCGCCGGATGCCCCTTCTGTTCTTCCTAGTAGCGACCAGAGTGGCGGTCCGGCCTCAGGTTCTGCGGAAGAGCCAGCTGCTTCCCTGGATGAGGGGGCCACTGTCCCTTCAACTGATAAAGAGGCACCTTAGTTTTATTTTCTCCATGTATAGTCCAACTAGAAGGGTTTTCTTTTGAAGAAACAAACAATGTTGTTCTAAACAAGGTCATGTTTACTCCTACTGGAAGGGGTGTGACCGGTACTTAACACAATCTGTCGGTTAGGGTCATGTTTACTCCTTGTGGAAGGGGTGTGGCCCGTACTTAACATACTCTTTTGGCTAGGGCGATGTTTACTCCTTGTGGAAGGGGTGTGGCCCATAATTTCAATGAAATTATGTCCTTACGTAGTTTTCCTCTGTCATTTCTTTTGGAGTAGTTACTGTATTTCCTTTTATTCTCGTAAATCAGAACGCTCATTTTTGCATAAGAGCAACTTAACAATACATAGAAGAACGTTATTGATGGTCTTCTTTAATAAGTATGCCTCGGGGGCATCTATCTTGATAATGTATAGAAGAACGTTCTTAACGGTCGTCTTTGATAAATGTACCCCTTGGGTGTCTTAACATGATACGAAACAGAAGAACCTTCTTGAAGGTCTTCTTCTATAAATGCACCCCTTGGGTGTCTAACTTGATAAGGAACAGAAGAGCTTTCTTGAAGGTCTTCTGATTTAAGTGCACCTCGTGGGTGTCTAACATTTGATAAGGAACAGAAGAGCTTTCTTGAAGGTCTTCTTCTATAAATGCACCCCTTGGGTGTCTAACTTGATAAGGAACAGAAGAGCTTTCTTGAAGGTCTTCTTCTATAAATGCGCCCCTTGGGTGTCTAACTTGATAAGGAACAGAAGAGCTTTCTTGAAGGTCTTCTGATTTAAGTGCACCTCGTGAGTGTCTAACATTTGCACCGCGTGGGTGTCTAACTCGTGCACCTCGTGGGTGTCTGACTTGTGCACCTCGTGGGTGTCTAACTTGTGCACCGCGTAGGTGTCTAACTTGTGCACCGCGTAGGTGTCTAACTTTTGGCATTCTTGTTGTGTTGACGCCCTTCAATGTAATGATTGATAGTATTCGGGTAATAGTAAACGTACTTGGACAATTATTCAAATGAAGACGGTTTGAACAATTATTTAAATGAAGATGGTCTTCTATTCACAGATAAAAGGCATTGTTTGAGTATACAAACTTCTTAACCATAAGGAAGGTGACTAATGTACGTACCTTAAGGGTAGTACTTCTTGAGATGCTCAGCATTCCAAGGATGAGGTAACTTCTTTCCATGACGGTCCTCTAGATGATAGGTGCCCCTTCGGTAATATTGGATGACCTTGTAAGGGCCTTCCCAGTTAGGGCCTAGATTTCCCTGTGATGGGTCCTTAGTCGCTTGGGTGACCTTCCTTAAGACCCAGTCGCCGACTTCAAAGTGTCGGAGCTTTACTCTGGTGTTATAGTACCTAGCCATCCTTCCTTGGTAAAGTGCAATCCTTTGCGCTGCTTTTCCTCTTGCTTCATCCAGAAGGTCAAGGTTCAGGCGAAGCTGCCCTTCGTTCTCTTCTTCTCTGTGGAAGGTCGTCTGGAAGGTGGTTAGGCCGATTTCGACAGGGATCACAGCCTCTGTGCCGAATGTGAGCATGAAGGGGGTTTCTCTTGTTGGGGTTCTCACTGTGGTTCGGTAGGCCCATAGTATACTTAGGAGTTCCTCCACCCACATACCCTTTGCCCCTTCAAGCCAGGTCTTGATCTGCTTGAGCAAGGTCCGGTTTGTAACCTCGACTTGACCATTAGCTTGTGGGTGCCTAGGGGAGGAATAGTGGTTCTTTATGTTTAACTGACTGCACATCTCCCTGAAGGGTCCGTTATCAAATTGTTTTCCATTGTCAGAAATCAGGACTCGCGGAATTCTGAATCGACAGATGACGGCCTTCCAGACAAAACTCTTGACATTCTTTTCTGAAATTATTGCCAAGGGTTCTGCCTCCACCCATTTGGTAAAGTAGTCAATTGCAACCACTAAAAATTTTGCTTGCTTTGTCCCTACCGAAAATGGCCCCATGATGTCTAGCCCCCATTGTGCGAAGGGCCAAGGTGAGGTTATGGGCGTGGTTTCCTCCGGTAGTACCCTTGGGATGTTGGCGAAACGTTGGCACTTATCACAAGCCTTCACATATTGGGTGGCGTCATGTAGGAGAGACGGCCAATAGTAGCCTGCCCTCGTGAGTTTATGCGCCAAAGACCTTGCCCCTGAATGGTTTTTGCAAATCCCTTCATGGACTTCCCTGATAACATAGTTGGTCTCTTCAGGTGACAAACATCTAAGGTAGGGTCGTGAAAACCCCATCTTATAAAGGATGCCCCCCAGCAACCGGAAATGAGAAGCCCTTATTCTGAGCTTGTGCGCTTCTGTCCTATCTGCCGGAAGTATCCCTTCCCTGAGATAACGGGTTATGGGTGACATCCATGTCGTATTGTCGGCGATGGAGTTCACTATTTCCTCTTCCGTGGAAGGTCTTCCTTGGATCTCAATGAAGCCATCTATCTCAATTCCTGATGATGCCAATCTAGCTAGACGATCGGCGGCTACATTGTCTTCCCTTGGAATTTGGAGTAGTTGTACTTTTTCGAAATGAGCTAACAGAGTCTTGACGATCGTCAAGTATTTTTTCATCCTGTCCTCTTTAGCTTCATATTCGCCCTTCACTTGCCCCACAATTAACTGAGAGTCGCTTTTGATGGTTAATGCCTTGATTCCCATGCCCTTGGATAACCTTAGCCCGGCTAGAAGGGCTTCATATTCCGCTTCGTTGTTCGTGGCACGGAAACGAAGCTGAAGGGCATATTCAAATTTATCTCCTTCAGGGGAAACTAGGATGACTCTTGCCCCACTCATTTCTTTAGTGGAGGATCCATCTATGCTCACCGTCCAGGTTTCACCTTCTCCTGGTTTCTCATCTTCCTTTAATGGGTGCGTGAATTCCGCAATGAAATCGGCTAAAGCTTGGGCCTTTATTGCAGTGCGTGGCCTGTAGTCTATATCAAATTCACCCATTTCTATGGACCACTGTACCAATCTTCCAGCCGCATCTAGCTTGTTCATGGCCTTCCTGATGGGATAGTCGGTCATAACTATGATTGAGTGGGCTTGGAAGTATGGCCTAAGTTTTCTGGATGCAATCAGTAGGGCAAAGGCCAATTTTTCCATGTTGGTATATCTTTCTTCGGCACCCCTTAAGGCCCTATTGGTGTAGTAGACGAGCTTCTGAACGCGTCCCTCTTTGCAGATTAGAGCAGAACTGACTGCTGAAGCAGATACGGCCAAGTACAGATACAACGCTTCTCCCGTCTGGGAAGGGCTAAGTAAAGGTGGAGAAGCCAAATAGGCCTTTAGTTCTTCAAAAGCTTGTTGACACTCTTCCGTCCACTGGAAGGCCTTCCTTAAAATTTTGAAGAAAAGGAGGCACTTGTCCGTGGATCTTGAAACGAATCTGTTTAGAGCGGCTGCCTTCCCCGTTAAGCTTTGAACTTCTTTGACGGTCTTCGGAGGAGACATTTCCAAAATGGCCTTGATTTTGTCCGGGTTGGCTTCTATCCCACGCTGAGATACCATGAAGCCGAGAAACTTACCGGAAGAGACTCCGAAGACACACTTAGCAGGATTTAGCTTCATGTTATACCTTCTTAATGCCTGGAAGGTCTCTTTTAAATCAGCAAGGTGGTCATCATCCTTCTTGCTTTTTACTAGCATGTCATCTACATATACTTCCACGTTTCTTCCGATCTGGTCGTGAAACATCTTATTTACCAACCTCTGGTAGGTAGCTCCAGCATTTTTAAGACCAAAAGGCATTACCTTGTAACAGAAAAGCCCCCTACTAGTGATGAAGGCCGTCTTCTCTTGGTCTTCCTCTGCCATTTGAATTTGATTGTAGCCCGAGAAGGCATCCAGGAAGCTAAGTAACTTATGCCCAGCAGTAGAATCCACTAGTTGATCTATTCTTGGGAGGGGATAACTATCCTTGGGGCAAGCCTTGTTTAGATCCGTGAAATCGACACACATTCGCCATTTGCCGGTGGCTTTTTTGACCATCACAACGTTGGCAAGCCATTCCGGGTAATAAACTTCCCTTATGAAACCTGCCTGCAGTAGTTTGTCTACCTCTTCCGTTACAGCTGCGTTTCTCTCAGGGGCGAAGACCCGCCTCTTCTGCTTGACGGGCTGGAAGGAGGGGTTGACATTTAGCTGATGGGCTACTACTTTGGTGCTGATGCCCGGCATGTCGGCATGGCTCCAGGCGAAAATATCGGCATTTTCCCTTAAAAACCGTACTATCGAATCTCGTACTTCTCCCTTTACAGAGGTGCTTATCCGTGTTGTCTTCTTTTCGTTAGGAAGGCCTTCTACTAGTGTGATCTCTTCTAGCGCTTCGGTTGGTTCAGCAATGTTTTGCCGTTCTTCCACAATCAGTGCTTGATGGACCGGCTCTGTGCTTGTGGAGGTCAGATAACATTCTCTGGCCATTGCTTGATCTCCCCTCATCTCCCCTATCCCATTTTCTGTTGGAAAACGGACCAAGAGGTGGTACGTTGAAGTGACAGCTCGGAGGCGGTTTAGAGTAGGGCGTCCGATTATCACATTATAGGCAGAAGGGCAATCTACTACTAAGAAGTCGACCTTCTTGGTGGCTTGTTTCGGATAGGTACTTGCTACGAGTTGGAAGGTGATTATACCAAGTGGATAGACGCTGGTTCCTGCGAAACCAACCAATGGGGTCTCGATGGGTCGCAGCTGGGCCTTATCAATTCTCATCTGCTGGAAGGCCGTCAAGTAGATAATATCCGCCGAGCTACCATTGTCAATCAAGACACGTCTTGTGGAGTAGCCTGCAATTTCCAAAGTGACGACCAAAGCATCGTCATGAGGGTGGAAGACCTTACGGGCATCTTCCTCTGCAAAAGTAATGGGAAGGTCTTCCAGCTTCGGTTTTTTGTCCATCTTCTGTGTTACCAGCACGTTGCGTATTTGGCGCGCATAAGCTTTTCGTGAGGAACGCGAAGTTCCTCTCGCTGCCACTCCTCCGATTATCACATGAATTTCTCCTAGTGGGGGGGGTCGTGGAAGGACTTCCACTGGAGGTCGTTGTTGACGGGGCCCTTAAGGACGACCTTCTCTCTGTCCCCTTTCAACGAATCTCTGTAACTTTCCCTGCTTGATCAGTTCCTCGATCTGCCTCTTCAAGTCGTAACAATCCTCTGTGTTGTGGCCGTGGTCCCTATGAAAACGGCAGTACTTGTCCCTCGGCCTTTTGTCGGGATCTGTCAACAACTTGCCCGGCCACTTCAAAGCCAGATCATTTCTTATTTGCCTGAAAATATGGTCTACAGGAGCGTTTAGGGGAGTGAAGTGGTTGAATCTCTCATTGAATCCCCTTCCATTCCTATCCTCCTGTCTCCTGTTTCTGTTCCGCTGAGCTTTGGGCCTTGTATCATGGGGCTCCACAGGACGGTCGGGATGTTCCCACTTCCTCTTCTTTCCTATGGTTTGGTCTCGAGCCAGAAGGGCTTCCTCCCCATTCATATGCCGCTGAGCCTCATACATCATCTCTGTCATGGTGCTTGGAGGATCTTTATAGACCGAGAACAGGAAATCTCCTGCCTGAAGACCGGAGATGAAGGCAGGCAACACCACTTTGTCGTCTGCTTCGTCAACCAATAATGTTTCTTTATTAAACCGGGTGAGGTAGGATCTCAAAGTTTCCCCTTTTTTCTGCTTAATATTTAGGAGGTGCGTAGTAGGTCGTCCATATCGTTGTGCACCAATGAAATGGTTGAAAAACAAACGACTAAGTTGAGCGAAGGATCCTACCGAGTCAGGTGTTATCTTTTTAAACCATACTCTAGCAGGTCCCTTAAGGGTGGTGGGAAAGGCACGACACATGATTTCATTCGGGACCCCTTGAAGACACATCACGGTCTTGAAAGATTCCAGATGGTCGAGGGGATCTTTTGACACGTCAAAGATTTCTAAGGAAGGCATTCTGAATTTAGATGGTAGAGGAAAAGAGATTACCGCTTTCGTGAAGGGCGAGTCTGTTGTATGGACAAGATCATCAAGGTTCTTGGCTGTCCGTCCTTTAAATTCGTCCTTCATCTCCCCCATTTGTATCCTCATTGCCTTCAGTTCTTGGTCCCACTTGGCCGATGACTCCTCGACGGTTATTCTTGTGTTTTCACCCCTCGTCTCACCCTCCTGCTCTTGGCGTTGCTCATGTTGTTGCTCCTGCTGGTGTTCTTGTTGTTGTTCTTATCGAGACTCAGCATCCCCCCTTTCCTTACTCTTTCCCTTGTCCTTTGTCTTCTGCTTCTCAGCCTCCTGTTGCTGGAGCTTCTGGTTAAGGGCCTGGTTCTGTCGAGTGAGTTCCTGAAGGTTTGCAGTGAGATCTCGTACTTGTTTCTCCATCGCTGCCACCTCAGGAGATTGGCTACTGGAGGGGAGCGTTTGAGCATGTACTTCCATCGATCGCGTCCTGACCATGCAGTCCTTTTATATTGGTGCGGTGAAAGGCAAGTATATACGCATTTTCCCACAGACGGCGCCAACTGATGTAGCTCTGAAATCAGTGGACGGCAGTCAAGACGAGCAGCAAAGTAGACGACCTGCAAGAGGAAAATATGGTGATCGGAGGGGCACCAGTTTGGAGCCGGCCTAGGAGGCTCCGATGCCTTTGTTAGTCAAGGTCTTTCCAGTGGCTTAATGCAGAGAAATATTTTGTATTTTTTCAGTCTACTGTTCATACCTGGGTACGGATGGAGGATGGCCTTTTATGTCTTTCGGTCCTCCACGTGGCCTTCCAGAGGTCGTCCGATCTTGGGACACCTGGGGAGCTTATGGCCCTTCATCTGGCAAGCGGTGGCTGGCTCGTGCGTGGTGCTGGGCGACGCTGCGAGGGCTTCATCCCCGAGATTCTCGGAAGACACCTGTTCTAGGTGAGGTGTTGATTCGGTGAGGTGTCTCACTTGGTTCCCGTAGGAGATAAGGATGGATCTGAGCCTGGTGACTAGGCTGTTGTGAACGGTAGAAGGGAGTTGATCAGATGAAGGAAAGGAAGGTCTTCTTCGCAGTACAAGGTCTTCGTCTTTTACTTGGGAGAAATTAGCAAATATCCCCTTCACATTATATTCTTGTTCCTTTTTTTTTCTCGCTCCACCCTTGAAGGCCATCTCTAAGTTTTCTGTGTGCCATTGGTTGATTTGGTCCCAAGCATTGATTGGAACGTATAGGATGTTATCCTTCCCTATTGTGATCTGGTTGGATTGAACTCAAAAGATAAATAATATAAAAGTGTTGGATCAAAATTCAGATGCTTTATTGATAATGCTATGCCAGACTTTATATATACAAGTTGGCCAACGTTCAAATGCTACATTCAAGGAATTCAAAATAACCAAACTACTGAAAGTTAAGGACTCTAACGTGCACTACTAAAATTAAAGGAAAGACCAAAGACTCGGTCATTATCCCAGCATGATCTCAACTACTTACGACTTCAAATAAAATCAAAGCAAATCAAATAACCCAATACTGAGCCGCATCTGTAACTCCATAACAACTCGCAATAGTTACTGAAGGGAATATTTGTCAACTTCTCCCAAGTAAAGGATGACAACCTTCTACTACTAGAAGAAGACCATCCGCTCCCTCAGAAAGATCGACTCCCTTCTACTGCTCACGATGGCTTAGTCACCAGAATATGATCCGTCCTTATCTTTTACGGGAATCAAGTGAGACACCTCACCAGATCAACACCTCATCGTGCACAGGTGTCCTCCGCAAATCCTCGGAATGAACCCCTCCCGGTGTCGCCCAGCACCATGCACAAGTTGGCCACTACCTGCCAGATGAAGGGTCACAGACCCTCCACGCGTCTCAAGATCCAACGGCCTCCGGAAGGCCACGTAGATGACCGAAAGGCATAAAACGCCATTCTCCTTCCATACTCAGGTATGAACAGTACACTTCAGCACAAAATATAACAGTGAGAGATATATACGAGAAGAATCTGACTAACAAAAGCATCGGAGCCTCCTAGGCTGGCCCCAAACCGGTGCCAGGTCCGATCATCTTTCTCTTTTTGCAGGTCTTCCAGTTCGTGGCTTGACTGACTGCCGTCCACTGATTTTCCAGCAACATCAGTTGGCGCCATCTGTGGGAAACGCGCATATTTGCCTTTCACCGCACCGATACAAAAGGACTGCATGGTCAGGACGCGATCGATGGAAATACACGCTCAAGCGCTCCCCTCCAGTAGCCAGTCTTCAGAGGTGGCTGCCATGGAGAAGCAAGTGCGAGATCTCACTGCCAACCTTCAAGAACTTACCCAGCAAAACCAGGTCCTCAACCAGAAGCTCTTGCAACACGAGACTGAGAAGGGGAAGGAAAAGGACAAGGGAAAGAGTAAGGAAAGAGGTGATGCTGAGTCTCGACAAGAGCGTCAGCAAGAACAACAGCAAGGACAACGCCAAGAACAAGAGGGTGAGACGAAGGGCGAGAATACGAGAATGACCGTTGAAGAGTCATCGGCTAAGTGGGAACAAGAAATGAAAGCAATGAGGATACAAATGGGAGAGATGAAGAACGAATTTAAAGGACGGGCAGCCAAAAATCTTGATGATCTTGTCCATACAACGGATTCACCCTTCACAAAAACGGTAATCTCTTTTCCTCTGCCATCTAAGTTCAGAATGCCTTCCTTGGGAACCTTTGACGGATCAAAAGACCCCCTCGACCATCTGGAGTCCTTCAAGACTGTGATGTGTCTTCAAGGGGTCTCAGACGAAATTATGTGTCGTGCTTTTCCCACCCCCTTAAGGGACCCACTAGAGTATGGTTTAAAAAGATAATGCCTAGCTCGGTAGGATCCTTCGCTCAACTTAGTCGTTTTTTTTTCAACCATTTTATTGGTGGATAACGATACGGACGACCTACCACACACCTCTTGAATGTCAAGCAGAAGGAAGGGGAAACCTTGAGATCTTACCTCACCAGGTTCAATAAAGAAACGCTGCTAGTTGACGGGGCAGACGACAAAGTGGTGTTGACGGCATTCATCTCTGGCCTCCAATCGGGAGATTTTCTATTCTCGGTCTATAAAGATCCCCCAAGCACCATGACGGAGATGATGTATGAGGCTCAATGGCATATGAATGGGGAGGAAGCCCTTCTAGCTCGAGATCAGACCATAGGAAATAAGAGAAAATGGAAACATCCCGACCGTCCTGCAGAGTCCCATGAGACAAGGCCCAAAGCCCAGAGAAACAGAAACAGGAGACAAGAGGATAGGAGTGGAAGGGGATTCAATGAGAGATTCAACCACTTCACTCCTCTAAACGCTCCTGTAGACCATATTTTCATGCAAATAAGGAATAACCCAACTTTGAAATGGCCAGGCAAGTTGTTGACGGACCCCGACAAAAGGCCGAGAGATAAGTACTGCCGTTTTCATAGGGACCACGGCCACAACACAGAGGATTGTTACGACCTAAAAAGACAGATCGAGGAGCTAATTAAACAGGGAAAATTACAGAGATTCGTTGAAAGGGGTCAGAGAGAAGGTCGTCCTCAAGGGGCTCGTCAGCAACGACCTCCAGTGGAAGTACTTCCGAGACCCCCCCCCACTGGGAGAAACTCATGTGATAACCGGAGGAATGGCAGCAGGAGGAACCTCACGTTCCTCACGAAAAGCTTATGCTCGTCAAATACACAACGTGCTGGTAACACAGAAGACGGACAAGAAGCTAAGACTTGAAGACCTTCCTATTACTTTTGCAGAGGAAGATGGCCGCAAAGTCTTCCACTCTCATGACGACGCGTTGGTCGTCATATTGGAGATTGCAGGCTATTCCACAAGACGTGTCCTGATTGACAATGGCAGCTCTGCGGACATCATATACTTGACGGCCTTCCAGCAAATGAAAATTGGTAAGGATCAGCTGCAACCCATCGAAACCCCATTAGTTGGTTTTGCAGGAACCAGTGTCTACCCACTTGGTATAATCACCCTTCAAATCATAGCGGGTACTTATTCGAAACAAGCTACCAACAAGGTCAATTTCTTAGTAGTAGATTGCCCTTCTGCCTATAACGTGATAATCGGACGCCCTACTCTAAATCGCCTTCGAGCTATCACTTCAACATACTACCTCCTAGTTCATTTTCCAATAGAAAATGGGATAGGGGAGATGAGGGGAGATCAAGCAATGACCAGAGAATGTTACTTAACTTCCACAAGCACAGAGCCAATCCATCAAACATTGATCGTGGAAGAACGACAAACATTGCTGAGCCAACCGAAGAGCTGGAAGAGATCGTATTAATAGAAGGTAATGTAAAGAAGACGACACGGATAGGGACCTCTATGACGGAAGGAGTACGGGATTCGATTGTGCGATTCTTAAGAGAAAACGTTGATGTTTTTGCGTGGAGCCATGACGACATGCCAGGCATCAGCACCGAAGTAATAGCCCATAAGCTAAATGTCAACCCTTCCATCTCTCCCGTCAAGCAGAACAAGCGGGTCTTCGCCCCTAAGAGAAACGCAGCTATAATGGAAAAAGTAGACAAGCTACTGATGGTAGGCTTCATAAGGGAAGTTTACTACCCGGAATGGCTTGCCAATGTGGTGATGGTCAAAAAATCCACGGGAAAATGGCGAATGTGTGTCGACTTCACGGATTTAAACAAGGCTTGCCCCAAGGATAGTTATCCCCTTCCAAGAATAGATTAACTAGTGAACTCTACGGCTGGACACAAGTTACTTAGCTTTATGGATGCCTTTTCTGGCTACAATCAAATTCAAATGGCAGAAGAAGACCAAGAGAAGACGGCCTTCATCACAAGCAGGGGTCTTTTCTGTTACAAGGCAATGCCTTTTGGCCTAAAAAATGCTGGGGCTACCTACCAGAGGCTAGTAAACAAGATGTTTCACGACCAGATAGGAAGAAATGTGGAAGTATATATGGACAACATGCTAGTAAAAAGTAAGAAGGATGACGATCACCTTGCTGATTTAAAAGAGACCTTCCAAGCACTAAGAAGGTACAACATGAAGCTAAACCCTGCTAAGTGTGTCTTTGGAGTCTCTTCCAGTAAGTTTCTCGGCTTCATGGTGTCTCAGCGAGTGATAGAAGCCAACCCGGATAAAATTAGGGCCATTTTAGAAATGAGTCCTCCGAAGACCATCAAAGAAGTTCAGAGCTTGACAGGGAAGGCAGCCGCCCTAAACAGATTCGTTTCCAGATCCACGAACAAGTGTCTCCCCTTTTTCAAAACTTTAAGGAAGGCCTTCCAGTGGATGGAAGAGTGTCAACAAGCTTTTGAAGAACTGAAGGTCTACTTGACTTCTCCGCCATTACTCAGCCCTTCCTAGACAGGAGAAGAATTGTATCTGTACTTGGCTGTATCCGCTTCTGCAGTTAACTCCACTTTGATCCGCGAAGAAGAACACGTTCAAAAGCTCGTCTACTACACCAGTAAGGCCTTAAGAGGTGCCGAAGAAAGATACACCAACATGGAAAAATTGGCATTTGCTTTATTGATTGCGTCAAGAAAACTTAGGCCATACTTCCAAGCCCACTCAATTATAGTTATGACTGACTATCCCATCAGGAAGGCCATGAACAAGACAGATGCGGCTGGAAGATTAGTGTAGTGGTCCATAGAAATGAGTGAATTCGATATAGACTACCGGCCAGGCACCACAATAAAGGCCCAAGCCTTGGCCGATTTCATTGCGGAATTCACACACCTGTTGAAGGAAGATGAGCAATCAGAAGAACGCAAGGCCTGGACAGTGAACATAGATGATCATCCACTAAGGAAATGAGTGGGGCCGGGGTCATCCTTGTTTCCCCTGAAAAAGAAAAATTCGAGTATGCCCTTCAGCTTCGCTTCCGTGCTACAAACAACGAAGCGGAATATGAAGCCCTTCTAACAGGACTAAAATTATCCAAGAATATGGGAATCAAGGCCCTGACCGTCAAAAGCAATTCTCAGTTAATTGTAGGGCAAGTGAAGGGTGAGTATGAAGCTAAGGAGGATAGAATGAAGAAGTACTTGACAGTCGTCAAGGATCTATTGACACATTTCGAGAAAGTAGAATTGCTTCAAATTCCAAGGGAAGACAATGTAGCCGCCGATCGTCTAGCCAAGTTGGTGTCATCAGGAATAGAGATAGATGGCTTCATTGAGATCCAAAGAAGACCTTCCATGGAAGAAGAAATAGTAAACTCCATCACCGTCAACACAACATGGATGTCACCCATAATCCGTTATCTCAGGGAAGGGACACTTCCAGCAGATAGGACAGAAGCACACAAGCTCAGAATAAGAGCTTCTCACTTCCGGTTGATGGGGGGTATTCTTTATAAGATGGGTTTTTCACGACCCCACCTTAGATGTTTGTCACCCGAAGAAGCGAACTACGTCATCAGGGAGGTCCATGAAGGGATTTGCGGAAACCATTCAGGGGCAAGATCTTTGGCGCATAAGCTCACAAGAGCAGGCTATTACTGGCCGTCTCTCCTAAATGACACCACCCAATATGTGAAAACTTGCGACAAATGCCAACGCTTCGCCAACGTTCCAAGAGTACCACTGGAGGAAATCACGCCCATAACCTCACCTTGGCCCTTCGCGCAATGAGGACTAGACATTATGGGTCCATTTCCGGTTGGGACAAAACAAGCAAAATTTTTAGTGGTTGCAATTAACTACTTTACTAAATGGGTGGAGGCAGAACCCTTGGAAACAATTTCAGAAAAGAATGTCAAGAGTTTCGTCTGGAAAGCCATCATTTGTCGATTTGGGATCCCGCGAGTCCTGATTTCCGATAATGGGAAGCAATTTGATAACAGACCCTTCAAGGAAATGTGCAGTCAGCTGAACATAAAAAACCACTATTCCTCCCCCAGGCATCCACAAGCAAATGGTCAAGTCGAAGTTACAAACCGGACCTTACTCAAGCAGATTAAGACTCGGCTTGAAGGGGCAAAGAGAATGTGGGTGGAAGAGCTTCCAAGCGTGTTGTGGGCATACCGAACCACCGTCAGAACCCCAACAAAAGAAACTCCCTTCAAGCTCACCTTCGGCATAGAGGCTGTGATCCCCGTTGAAATCGGGCTAACCACCTTGAGGACGACCTTCCACAAAAAAGAAGAAAATGAAGGGCAGCTTCGTTTGAACCTTGATCTCCTGGATGAAACAAGGGAAAAAGCAGCACAAAGAATTGCACTTTACCAAGGAAAAATGGCTAGGTACTATAACACCAAGGTAAAGCTCCGACGCTTTGAAGTCGGTGACTGGGTTTTGAGGAAGGTCACCCAAGCAACTAAGGACCCGTCACTGGGAAAGCTAGGCCTCAATTGGGAAGGTCCTTACAAGATCATCCAGTATTACCGCAGGGGCACCAATCATCTAGAAAACCGTCATGGAAAAAAGCTACCCCATCCTTGGAACGTTGAGCACCTCAAGAAATACTACCCTTGAGGTACGTACATCAGTTACCTTTTTATGATAAAGAAGTTTGTATACTCAAACAAGATCTTTTATCTATGAATAGACGACCGTCTTCACTTAAATAATTGCCCAAGTATGCTATTGCCCGAATATTATCAATCATTATCTTGACAGGCGTCTCTAAAAAACAAAAAAAAAAAATCAGACACCCATGAGGTGCATTCGTAGCGGAAGACCATCAAGAAGATCACTCTTCCACACAAGTTAGACACCCACGAGGTGCACAAGTTAGACACCCATGTGGTGCACAAGTCAGACACCCACGAGGTGCACAAGTCAGACACCCACGAGGTGCAAGTTAGACACCCACGAGGTGCATCTACAACAGAAGACCATTAAGACCATTCCTTTATTTATTATCAATTTAGACACCCAAGGGGTGCACTTATAAAAGAAGACCTTCAAGAAAGTTCTTTTGCATACTATCAAGTTAGACACCCAAGGGGTGCACTCATAGAAGAAGACCTTCAAGAAAGTTCTTCTACTTGTTATCATGTTAGACACCAAAGGGGTGCACTCATAGAAGAAGACCTTTAAGAAAGTTCTTCTGCTTATTATTAGGTTAGACACCCAAAGGGTGCACTCACAGAAGAAGATCTTCAAGAAAGTTCTTCTACATATTATCAAGTTAGACACCCTAGGGGTGCACTTATCAAAGAAGACCGTCAAGAACGTTCTTCTGTATATTATCAAGGTAGACACCCCAGGGGTGCACTTATCGAAGAAGACCGTCAAGAACGTTCTTCTATATATTATTAAGTTGCTCTCATGTGACACGCTCCCCGCCAGAAGGCCGTTTACACCACAGTGAACATCGCAATGTAAAAATTGATGTTTTGCTTAACAAGAATGGAAAGGAATAAAGCGACAACTTCGGAAGAAATAGCATAAATAAAAAGCATGTGAACATAGTTTGACTAAAAGTACGGGCCGCACCCCTTCTACAAGGAGTAAACATGACCCTGGTTAAAAGACTGTTCAAGCATGGGTCACGCCCCTTCCACAAGGAGTAAACATGACCCTAGCCAAAAGACTATTTTAAGTACGGGTCACACCCCTTCCATTAGGAGTAAACATGACCTTTGTTAGAGCAACATTGTTTGTTTTTTCAAAAGAAGAACCTCCTAGATGGGCTATACAAGGAAAAATAAAACTAAGATGCTTCATTATCAGTTGAAGGAATGGTAGCTTCCTCATCCATGGAAGCAGCTTGACCATCCGTAGGACCTGAAGCCAGACCACCACCTTGGTCATTGATGGGAAGAGCAGAAGGGACATCAAGCGGAATGGCTACCTACTCCTTTGATTGAACATCATCCCTTTCCTCTTCTTCCTCGCTGTCCTCTTCCGCAACAGTAGTTTCTTCATCATCAATGATCTTCACCATGGCCCAATCCGAGCATCTTCGAAAGCGAGAGCAACCCTCTTCCTGAAGTGCTCAAAGCCTGCTACATAGTAGCGGCGAGTGTCATCCTCGAACTCCTCAGAAGTCTTGAATTCATTGACGGCTGTCTGCCGTGCATTTAAAACCTGTTGTTGAAGGCCCACGATTTTTTCGCAACAGCTCATCACGCTCCTTCTCCAGAGCAGACAGACGGTCGTCCTTGGCTTTGAGGTTGGTTTCCAGCTTCTTTACTTGGCTCTTCAAAGTTCCCCTTTCATCGTTAAGGACCTCCGCGGTCTCTTGATGGGCAAGGGTTTGAGCCTTGGCCTTCTCGAGCTCTGCCTTGAGCTTCACAGACTCGCGCTCTGATACACGAACTCGGTTGCCCAAGATGAACATTTGTCCTACAGCCTGAACAAGAGGAAGAAGGTCAAAAGAAAAACTATGAAGGATATATTCAAAGAACAAAAAGGGAGGAAGACGACCTTCAATGAGTCTTGGATTGATAAGCGGAGAAGATCCAAATTCTCAACATGATCATACACTTCCAGATTGACCTTCTCGTAGATCTCTTTCACCTTATCCATTGCCCTGGTTGAGCTGTTGTAAATAGTTGGTTAAATCTCGTCAGAGGCCACCCCCTTCGCCTTCGATGCTCCAACAGGTGAAGAAGGGATCTCATGATACACGTGGACTTTCTCAAGAGCCTTACCTTTAGCAGCAGGAAGGGATTTTTCTTGATGACCTCCCTTCTTAGAACTGGTCCCCTTCTCCATAGGCACCTTCTTTTCAGACTTGGCTTTCTTGGAAAAAAGAACACTCGTATCAGGAAGGTCATCCACCTTCTGTGCCGCTTCCCTCAGGCGCTTATGCTCAGCCCTGGTCATCATGCCTATAACAAAAAAAAGTATCAAGAAAAGCTTGCACAAACCTTCATCTAAAAACCTAGGAAGAAAGTCACCCACTTCGGTTGTATGCCTGGATGGCCTTCTCGACCTCAGCGTTGGTTTAGGGCCCAAAGACCACTGTGCTAAAGTAAAGGGAGATAGAAGGTCAAGTAATCCCACCGCCCTTTCCTTCTGAAAGTCGGTGACCAATGAAAGACGTTGTTTTAAACGCTTGGATAGGGAAGGACGGTGAAAAGCTGAAAAGGAAAAAGTTCACTAGGTAAATCCTCAGAAGAAAAAAGAGGTAGGTGCACCATTGGCGCTGGGAATCCCCCAGGATCGACGAAGGCCATAAAGCTCGCCTGCTGCCTCCCCAGGGGTAAACTCAAAATAATTGCCACATAGGAAGAAGAACTTCGGCTTCCAGCTCCTATTGGAATTTGGGAGACCCAAAATAAGCTTCAGTGACCCCTTATGACGCATAAAACCCCAAATCCCCGGTGTGGAAGGCATGTAGGTCAATTTGTACAAGAAGAAGAACTCGTCGACAGACAAGTCGTACTCCCCCTCAATAGCCATCCTCCAAAGAACTTGAAGGCCTGTCATAATCCGCCAGGCGTTTGGGTTTAATTGACTAAGGGATATACCGAGGCGATGAAGGATCTCCCTCTCGAAGGGCCTAAAGGGCAACCTCAAACCACCAACTAGGCTATCTTCGTAGAGGGCAACATCTTCCCCGTTGGATGAGCACGCCCATTCGCCATCCTCAGGTAACCTAACCACTATATTCTCAGGAATTTGGTACCGACTCCTTAACCTCCCAATATCCTTGTCAATAAGCTTAGAAGGCACCTGTTCAGCTATGAAGGGCCTGTTTAGGTCCCAGACCGAAATGGGTATACGAGGTTCCTGGGACAAGGAGTCTGATGAAGATGACTTAGTGGTCTCAGAAGACCGTCCCTAGTTTCCGAGATCCTCAGATCCGGATATCGGCGTCGGTGAATATCTCTCATCAGAAGACGACGACTCCGAAGAGTCATCCACGCCTAGAGCCATAAAGACTCGGAATGAGGGTCCTAAAAGCAATGCCACACTCAACCTCGCCGCAAGAACCTACCAAAATGAAGAAAAGAGGGTAAAGGCGAAACCTTTTGCTCCCCAACCACTCAAAATACAACTACGATGCAGAGAATAAAGTAAAAAAGAAAAAGGAAGTTGGCTTACCGATGGAGAAGAAGTTGTCGTGAACAAGAGTCTCTAGAGGCGGTCGCCGGAGCAAGAGCTTTCCCAAACTAGCAAAACCCCAAACAAGTTGAAAGAGGGATAGTACAGAGAGCCAAAAAAAATTTTGAAAAAAGAAGAAAGACGCTGACATAAATGGAGCAGTTCCAACATTAAGAGAGACGGTTGAGCATCGGAGCATGTACCCATCCCCCAGGCGACACGTGTCCCAGCAAAATGGAAAACCGTCGCATCCCATTATGGCCATGAAGCTCAATGAAAAGAAAAAAAAGGGAGCGGATGAAATTACTTGCCTAACCCCGACTCTTTGTATTCCGAAGGCCGTCTGGGCAAAATGACCACGGAATAGGGGGGCAACTGAAGGGAATATTTGTCAACTTCTCTCAAGTAAAGGATGACGACCTTCTACTACTAGAAGAAGACCATCCGTTCCCTCAGAAAGATCGACTCCCTGCTATTGCTCACGATGGCTTAGTCACCAGACTATGATCTGTCCTTATCTTTTACGGGAATCAAGTGAGACACCTCACCAGATCAACACCTCATCGTGCACAGGTGTCCTCCGCGAATCCTGGGAATGAACCCCTCGCGGCGTCGCCTAGCACCATGCACGAGCTGGCCACTACCTGCCAGATTAAGGGTCACAGACCCTCCACGCGTCCCAAGATCCAAAGG
Source organism: Fagus crenata (assembly GCA_014362285.1). Taxonomy (NCBI): domain Eukaryota; kingdom Viridiplantae; phylum Streptophyta; class Magnoliopsida; order Fagales; family Fagaceae; genus Fagus; species Fagus crenata. Next base: position 24,592 of record BKZX01028160.1, read on the forward strand.
CCTCCGGAAAGCCACGTGGATAATCGAAAGGCATAAAACGTCATTCTCCTTCCATACTCAAGTATGAACAGTACACTACAGCACAAAATATAACAGTGAGAGATATATACGAGAAGACTCCGACTAACAAAAGCATCGGAGCCTACTAGGCCGGCCCCAAACCGGTGCCAGGTCCGATCATCTTTCTCTTTTTGCAAGTCTTCCAGTTGGCGGCTTGACTGACTGCCGTCCACTAATTTTCCAGCAACATCAGTTACTCCTTGCCAGGCTTGTGCACACTAAGTTGTACGCCATGCATTACATGCACGTATCATAAATCAATGATCTAGTCTAACTGATATGCGGCTAATTCATCTACCACTATAGAGCATTGTATTAATGCTAGAGTAGGGCGTCAAACCCGTGCCAAATGATGAAGGAATTGACATTAAGATCTTAGATACTTCGACACTTGTAAAGTTAACAAAACCAGTACTCTCATGTGGTAATTCCTGCAGATCAGCATTGCCATTCAAAAATTGCATCACCTGCCTCATGCTAGGCCTAACTACTGGAGTTGAGTGTGAGCAAAGCAAGCCTAGTTTCAAAACCAATTCCATTTCCTCAACCAGATAATTACCTTCCAATCTAGGATCAGTAGCATCAAGGATGGCTCCTTTTCTCTAGCACCCAAAGACCCAATCAACCAAATTTACCTCTTCAGGCAATCCTCGTGGGTCTATAGGCTTTCGGCCATAAGCTACCTCCAACATGAAAGCCTCAAAAGCAAACACATCAGTGTTCATGGTTGCCCTTCCTGTTCTAGTAAGCTCGGGAGCCAAATAACCCATAGTTCCACCCACATTGGTGCTTTCAAGATTGGCACCATGGTTGCATAACCTGGCAAGGCCAAAATCTCCTAGTCTTCCATTTATGTAAAACAAGTTGTTCCCACTCTTCATGAAGGTAAAGAAGACCAGATGCTACTCCTTTGAGGATTCGAAATCGTTGAAGCCAATTAAGGTTTGTTTTTTCTTTGCCATGTAAGAACTTATCAAGGCTTCCATTGGGCATATAATCATAGACCAAGAGGAGTTCACCCTTTCGCCGGCAATATCCCAGGAGTTGCACCAAGTTCCTGTGCCTCAGCCTGCCCATGCTAATGATCTCTGCTACAAATTCCTTCATCGATCCCTTGTTTGGAATCATGGGAGACTTTCTTGACTGCAATTTGTACATTGGAAGAAGGAAGTGTTCCTTTAAAAACCTTTCCAAAACCTCCTACTCCAAGCAACTCTTTGTCTGAGAAACCTTTGGTTGCTTTGTAGAGATTCTTGTAGATGAACCTATGAGGACCATACTCGCTTTCCCAATCTTCACGTATTTCTTCATATTTCTTCCTCCTCAAAATGAAAGTAGCTCCAATGACCAATATCAGCACAACCACTACTGCTATGAGCAAAATCATGATCATTACTGTTTTCTCTTTACTTTTCCTCTGTTGGGGAGGTTGAGGAAGCCTCGAAACATCAAGGCTTTATGCTTGTCCACTTTTATTAAAGCTCCATCCAAGAATATAGTGGTCACTTGTAACTGTACCAGTGCCTGCAGAGAAACCTACATACATAGATTCCAAAAGATATTGAGACAGATCGATTTATGTTGACAAGAGAGGCAGATTTGGTTTTGGGATGCTGGTCGAGGCTAGTGTCACATTCTATAACTTTTCTGTTTCATCATAGTCTATCCAAAGATGCATTGGATTCCCACTCATGAGCTCCAAGCTTATATTATTCCCTTCTTGATCAGAAAAGTAGGTTGCAGGAGCTGATTCAACTGATTTCAGGTTGTTCACATTGATTCCCACATGGTTGTTGTCTATATCTTGGAATTCAGGACTCACAACAGTATCAAGCTCAATGGATAATATGTGGTTTGTTGGAAGGCCATTATTTGAGGCATTGAAGAGTCCTAGATAATGGCTGGGTAGGGCATGGCTAAATTCCCACGAGGGAGTGATGGTGAAGGCAAGGCCATGGCCACCAAATGTTGGCGCTTGAGGAACTATTGCAAATACAAAATTTGTGGAAAATGAAAGAGGCCGAGATAAACCAGAAGAAGAAGTGTTGAATTTTAAAGGAAGTGGGTAGAAAGCATAACCAACTTGGCGGTTTGAAGTGTTGGTCAGTTGCAACAGACCATTGGGGTGGATTTCAGCAATTCCATCTAGATGCAATTTGGCTTCATGGAAGCCATTGTAAATGAACTAGTCATCTTGAGCAAACATCAATGGAATCTTAAAGATGAAGTAGAGAATTATGAGAAAAAGAAATGATGGAAGCACAGTTGCCATTGAGAAAAGTGGGAGAAAGGTTCATCGATCTCTGTGAAGACACGGCCTTTTCTTGTTTAAATTGTCTCAAACTCCTTGAAAATATTCCATGTTCAGATTGTTAGAATAATCAACATGAAAACAAGTGTCCACATTAGTACACTCTGCCTGGACACACACGTAATAATCTTTGTCAACTCTTAACTACAAATTATAAGTAGGAAAATAATTTTTTGAACATTCCAATTTTGATGGCCCAGGTGTCTTATCCTTCTGCTGAATGTTCCTCCAAATGACAAGTAAAAGAAAGTGACAGTTTTGGATATTAAAGATTTCAATGCAAAAAATTCAACCACTTATGCCTTCACATACCAGCAATTTGTTTGAAAATTTAGAGGTTGTCTTTATTGGAAATTTGGTTAGGAGTAAATTGTCTCCTTAAAGTGGTTCAAGCGGTCCATGTGGGTTAGGCTCAGTCCATCCAATTTATTTATTCCCACAAAAAGTTGGACTGATTATTCAGTAGTCCCCCTCTCACATGAATGGTGAGTCCTACTAATTAAATTCATGATAGAACCCACCACTTTGTGAGAGGGGGGACTAAAAATAAATGCGTAGTCCCCCCACTCACAAAGTAGTGGATCCCACCATGAATTTAACTAATGAGACTCATCATTCATGTGAGAGGGAGACTACGAATTTATTTGAAGTCCAGATCTATTGAATAATCACTCCCGAAGTTGGTATTAGAGTCAAAATTCACCATTTAGGCGTTTGGATTTGTTCTCTTTGGAGACTTTGGTTATTGGTTTGTGAATCTGATTATTGGGGAGAAAGATGTCCAGGAAAGACTAGAAATAGATAGGGTCATGATACCTTCCGTTTTTGTTTGGCTAAGAACAAAAATATTTTGTTCACGAGAGAGATATTATTCTTCAGAAAATTATTGACTTTCATATGCTTATGAGTACAACTTGATATGGTTTTTTTTTTTAGAAAAATGGATGAGAAGTTTTATTGATTGTAATCGGAATCAATTACATGCCATAAATCAGGAGGGACTGACTCCATCCAAGAGGCAAAATCCCTAATAGTAATGGCTCGTCTAGCAAGAGCATGAGCCAACTGATTTGACTGGCGTCTTGTATGAGAGAAGATGCAATAATTAAGGTGCACCATCGATTGTTTCACGTCATCCACAATGTGCCCATAAGCAGAGAGGCCCCATTCTGAGGAATTACACTCCTTCACTAGTGTTTCCGAATCACCCTCTAAAATGATGGAAAAGAAACCCATTTCAAGAGCTAGTAGTATCGCACGGCGAAGAGCCATGGCTTCCACCACCCCACTCGACCCAAGGAAAGGCACTTTCTGGCTAAAAGAAACCATTGGGAGACCTCTGTCATCTCAAATGATGATTCCCAGACCTGCTTCCATGGTCTCGGCAAACATAGCGCCATCATAGTTCACCTTATAGCAGCCCGGAGGTGGTGGAAGCCAAACGGATGAGGGCCTGGGATCATCTCGGGTAGACTTCAGCTCGGTAGAGGCCATGAACTCAGAGACCATTGCGAGAACACGCTGGTTAATGCTCTCCAAGCCATCACCACTTTGCTGAACTCTCTTCTTATTACGCACCGTCCATAAAGACCAAGCCAAGAAACCAAATATAGTGACATCATTGGTGGTCCCCTTTGAGAATATGTGGGCCACGACGTCCATGAAGTTCATGAAAGGAGTGGTTAAGTACTGTCCCAGGCGTGGTTCACTCTACCACACTGAAGCAACGATGGGACAGAGCCACAACGTGTGCAGAGAGTCCTCAACTCCTTGCCGACACTGGTCGCAGATGGGGTCCAGCAACATTGACCGTTTACACAGGTTGAGCTTCGTGGGTAGGGCCTCACTGCAGGCTTGCCAAAGGAAATTACGGACTTTTGGAGTCCCCGCTAAACTCTTTGAACACCTTTGGGTGCAATTGGCATGTATTGACATATTTCAATACTCGGTGATAGTATCACTTTCTTTTGATGGGCTCTAACTCTGACCCTACGGTGTACGGGCCATGCATAGCCATGGGAAAATTAAGACAATTCACATTGAAGTCAATACAAAAGAATAAATAATAAATAATTGACCTTTAACCATTATTTTTCAAATTGATGCCCCAAATGTTATCCTAATCATCCTTATCGTCGGTTTAAATGCCTATTCAATATTCATGGTCAAGAATCTAGAGTCTAGACACGAGGAAGAGGTGTAACCAAGATTTCATATTTGAGGGGTTGGAGTGATGTATTCATATGGAGTTTCTAAACCAAATTTCATACACAACACTTTCATACTCATTTTCAAAAGTATTTCTTAAAAACTGAAAAAACATATTTAAAAACCTCTATAATCGCGAGTTTTTTTTAGTTATTGGGGTTAGGCAGGTTTAATTCTCAGCTAGAGGAGATTCAAAATTTCTATAGGGGCTAATACTTATTTTTGGGGGGATTGTTGGCATATAATATTTAAAAAATATTTTAAAGGTACCTATAATAGAAAAAATTTTAAAAAAATTGGGGGCCATTAGCCCCCACCGCATAAGGTGGCTCCGCCCAGGGAACTTAGCTTCACTGCCTTCTCTATTTTTGTCACTTGTCATAAATTCTATTTGATTTAGTTGGACATCGACTCTTTTTCCTTAATTATATTATTTTAAAAAATTATTTTGTTAATTATGATTGTTTTATACAATTTAAAATCATGTCTCTTTAAGAGATGACTTTTATCAAAAACATAATTTAAAAAAAAAAAAAAAATGATGCTAGTGCTCCTTGTTACAAATTGAGTGATGACGGGAATGCTACAAATTTTATAAATCTTATAAATTAATATGTCATATATTAATAAAAAGGTACAATAAAAAAATCATTCGTTGTGTTTCATCCACATATATTGGGGGTATTACATAAAGATTTGGATTCTATGATAAAATGCTATATATTTATATATGAGAATTTCCTAAATAGTGAAGAATAATTGGTTTTAGATGGATAGTAAAAAAGAAATTCAAATGTGCATTATGGGAGTACTGAAAAATGTGAATCTATTATCTATTATATAAACTAAAACTCAAAGCTGAGAGAAAGTTTTTTGGCTTCTCCAAAACCTGCCACGTCAGATTTTCTCTTCCCAGAAAATTCTAAATCTATTTCACTCTCTCTCACACACTTCCTTTCTCTCTCTTTCACACGTTCTCTTATTTATTTCTCTCTCACACACGCACGCTGTCTCATTCCTCCTTTTCACCTCATTTCTCTTCTTTCCTCACCCCCTTATCTCCCTGTTATTAAGGCAGTAGGACTCTCCACTTCGTTCACAACATTAATGCCTGAAATTCAATGTTTTTCTCTCTTTCTCTCTGTCTCATCTCCTCATCTCCCCATTAACTCCAACATTTTCTCTTTTCCCTTTCTCCTCTCCTCCTCTGACGCCTCTGATTCTCTCTTTCTCTTCCATCTTAATTGTTCCTTATCATGCCTAGCGGTTACAGTTCGAAGGACTCAGAGGTAACTGAACAGGTGTAACAGCAGTACATCACTTTCCAGAATTACCTCTGATTAATTTTGTTCTCCCTCATTATGTCCTTCCTTCCTCCATCAATGCCAATCTGCTTCGAATGCTATATTTAAATCTTGCTATCATTTGAAGTTTGTATGCCTATTTGTCTATTTGTGTGGTGCCTGGATATCTAGAACACAAGCAAGCATTGACATGGATGACATTGGCAACGACAATGACCCATCAGAGATGCTTGCTAGCAAAAGGTGGGTATATAACTATATATACAATCTCGAAAAGAATTTGTGTGTTTGGAGAAGGTGGGTATATATACAATCTCTAGAAAACCACCACATTCCCTCTCCAATTATGCATTGTTAGTTTGGTGTGTACATAACTACCAATTTTTTTTTTGGTTACATGCACACAAATTGTTTGATAAAGTAGCTGAGTGTTTTGTTATTCTTTTATAATTTGATTTTATTTTGTTCTTTTTGGTGATTGATAGATTCGGTCTGTACCCAGAGATGAAATGTTGTTTTCATCAGAGTTGGAAGAGGCAAATTACTTGCTAGAGTCAATGTGGATGCCAGCCCCTTAACCTCATCCTCCATACTTCTAGAGTATAATGGCTTTAATAGAATTAATTACTATGAGAACCCAATAACCGTGACTTGGGAGATTATTCATGAGCCTAGATGCATATTAGATCCTTCAGGAACAACCATTTAGATGGTGCACAACTTCATTTGGTTGATATTCAATTCCAGAAAAATGTAAAACTTCGGTAAGTTGTTCATTAGTAGATTTCAAGCTTGATGGTAGCTACACATTGAGTGTTTAGATTTGTGCCAAATACCTTCTATTCAATTTTGTTAGTAATTAATTTAAACCATTTCCTTTTATTTTGTGTTTAATTTGTTCAGCATAAGTTGAAGACTTGGTTTTATTTTTTTCCCCAATTCCAACACGTAGATCAACCAAGTTGAATTTTTTGGCTATATCTGCTAGGTGTTTGCCAAAAGGCCTCCAAGAGTAACTTTAATTTCTTATCCTCGTTTGGTATGTCGTCTTCTTTTTCTGTAGAAATCTTCAGGTTTTACAGCCGAAGCAAGGCTTTGATTCAGTCTGTCTTTGGGTGAAAATTTTGGAATTGTTTCCATGTGCTTTTGAGGTTTTTTTTTTTTTTTTTTGTGTCGGGCGGTCGGCCGGCGTGGCGGTGGATTTTGCTGAAGCAATTCTAATGTCAGTGATTGCAAATGTTTGATTCAATATCTAGACATTTGCTCCCTCTTTGCCTGGCTTTTTTTGAGGGGCTGTTCTTGCTCTTTGAGATGATTGTAATTTGTAACAATTTTAAGACTAGATTTCTGCAATGGAAAGAGAAAAGATGGCTTATAAGATGATGAATCAAGACTTTGTGAAGTTGGATAAGTTTGATGGGTCAAACTTCATCCGTTGGCAAGACAAGATGAAGTTTCTGTTAACAGCACTGAAGATCTTTTATGTTCTGGACCCCAATCTACAGCCAATCCCAAGTCCTACTCCTCAAGACACTGAACAATTGAAGAAACAAAGGATCAAGAGGGAGGAAGATGAACTGGTGTGCAGGGGTCACATTCTGAATACATTGTCCAACCGGTTGTATGATATGTTCACAACCATGACTTCTCCAAAGAAAATCTGGAAAGCACTAGAGACTAAGTACAAAACGGAGAAGCAAGGTATGGATAAGTTCATTATTCAGAAGTACTTTGATTTCAAAATGATGGATAATGTTTCTATTTTGGACCAAATGCATGAATTACAAATTCTAGTTCATAAATTGAATGACCTTTCTATCAAGATTCTAGAATTATTTCAAGTGAGAGCAATCATTGCTAAACTCCCACCATTATGGAACAATTATAGGAAGAAGCTTCTGCATATGGCAGAAGAACTTACCTTAGAACAGATTGGTACACACCTTCAAATCGAAGAAGAGAGTCGAATTCGTGAGAGTACCAATTCTGTGTGTAAAGTAAATGAAGGGACTGTTAATTATGTCCAAAATGGTGGAGTTGGAAACAGTAAAACTCATAAGAGTTTCAAGCCTAACAAGAAAACCTTTAAAAAGACTAATTCCAACAAAGACAAGAAAGGTAGGGCCTGTTTTCATTGTAGAAAGAAAGGTCACTACATCCGAGAATGTAGATTCTTGAAGAACCAACTGAAAGAAAAGGAACTAAACACAAGTGAGGCAAATGTTGTTGATGAGATTGTGGCC